>LGRX02033645.1:0-32167 GCA_001247695.2 Cymbomonas tetramitiformis | reverse complement strand
TTTATTAAAAAATATATATATATATATATATATTTGTAATTTTTAAGGTAAAATAAATCAACCATGTAAACTAATTCTAAAAGTTAGATTTTGAAGTTAGATTTTATGACTCATGAAACTAGATAGCTAGATAGCTAGATAGCTAGATACAAGATAGCTAGATAGCTAAGCTTATGGACGAAAATAGACATTTAGGGTTTGTAACTCTGTGGGGTCCATAAGTTTCTCCGAGCCTCTTCGATCAACTGTAACGTCGACCCTCGCGTGTCGCAGGCCGCGCAGCGGCCGCGCTCGGAGAAACTCTGGGAACAACAGGTACCCGTCAGCGTGAGGGTAATGTTTGTCGGAGGTGCCGAAATAGCAAACCGCGTACTGTAGGGGTCCCGTCATAGGGCGTCCGCTTCCTAGGTATTGTCAATTGTGTCCTTCGGCTTCGCTTGATGCAAACACGAAACAGGGTGGTGATGAGACGACCATTTACGATAGAGGAACGGGCGAGCAGTTCAGACTATCGCACAAGGATTCTACAATGAGAAAGTTATTCGACTGTGTTGGAACGTGTGAAGCCTGTTATGAAATCATTTCACATCGTAGCGTGTTTGAAAGCTCATGGAAACATAGGTTCACGGCGCTTTTGTTCCAGAAGCAGGATTGATACGTGAAGTTTTTTCGACCTTGACAACGCTGAAACGCGTCTTATACTTTTCTCGTGTGTGCGTACTGACAGTTAACGCGCTCACGCCATCTGTCTTATTTTCAAGGGATGCACTTTCAAAGCGCCGTGTCTCCGGTTAGCAGCCAAGCCAGGTTTCAGCTGGCATTGCGAAAGACAACCAAAATTGTATAAGTAACTTACGCCCATATTCTTTCTTAAGACTCACTTGCGGCTTCGCGGCAAGCCCTTAAGTGACTGCAGGCGAACTTTTATAACTGGTTCGTCAACGAGCGACGCGCGGGGAAAGGACTCGGGACCCGTGCAAGCTGAACACATCTGGAAAAATCATTGAACTTCTGCCTTGTAAATGCGATGACTTTTCCCAGACGTCCCTTTGATCTACTTGCGTAATTCACCTGTCATGGCGGGACAGAGAGTTCCGAAACAACAGCCCGACGCAGGTGGAAACGCATCACCGGTCCTTGTCCCGGGCACGCGGCGTACTGCTGCCTGACTGCTAAGTGTGAAAGCTCCATCAGTATGTGAAGAAAATATGCAGCACTCTTGCCTTTCCTTGCAACGCCCGAAGTCCTTTCACGTGTAGCCAGCCAAACACACTTCCGATGCTTTGTGACAATGGCTTCGGCCGAGAGCACATAGAATGCTGAATGTCCCTCCAGACCTTAGAAGTCGCAGGGCCTCCCTCCTTCGCCATACCTCCTGGCTACAGGGTTCGGCATTTGAGACTGCTCCGGTCTCGTCCTGCACGTTGGCCACTGGTACCTGACCGAAGCCTCACGACGCCTCTCGGTGATCGTATCTTCAAACGTCGGGTTAGATACGCCGAGGTGACGGTTCGGCTCGGCTTGTTCCCATGATAACAGACATTCTGTTGGCCGAGCTGCGGGGTCAAGATGCTCCTGATCGCCTGGATGGTCCTGGAGGCCCGAGGCGAGCAACAAAGACTGGTCCGGTCGACCCCCTCGAGACTTCTTCCGCCCCTCTGGACTGCTTCGGCGCAGTTTTCGCCTTTTGCCAAGCTCCTAAGGGGTTGAACAGCTCTGGCAAGCTTCGCTTTCTCGCCCCTCAGGCCCGCCTCACGATGTTGTATGTTCACATCCGTTGAGAGTGCCTTTTGCGGCCGTCCTTAGGTTTTGACTCCCTCGCTTTTTTTGCTTCTCGTTTACGACGGATTGATGAATTTGTGTATCTCGAGAGAAAGAGCTCGGCGGAAACCTTGCTGTTTTCGTGTGCGGCTCTGCGAAAGAGCTCGGCGGAAACCTTGCTGTTTTCGTGCGCGGCTCTGAGTGAGAGAGAAAGAGCTCGGCGGAAACCTTGCTGTTTTCGTGTGCGGCTCTGCGAAAGAGCTCGGCGGAAACCTTGCTGTTTTCGTGCGCGGCTCTGAGTGAGCGAAAGAGCTCGGCGGAAACCTTGCTGTTTTCGTGTGCGGCTCTGAGAAAGTGCTCGGCGGAAACCTTACTGTTTTCGTGTGCGGCTCTGAGTGCCTTCCGCAAGAAATGCAGCACCTACTAAGGGACAGCTACTAAGGGATTGCGAGCCGTGTCCGAGGTTACAGGGTATCCGCACCCTGCTCACGATCAACACGCACCTTCGCTTCAAACGTGCGCGAGCGTATGCGCGGGCGTGCTCAACCCGGTGGACAAGCTGCGGGGCCGCAAACCTCGCTCTACAGTGGTCCTTCCTTCGGCGCTCATGGAGCTTGACGCGTCGGCTGAGAAGCTCAAAGAGAGGCGCAAAGAGAAGACATCAAAGAGACGGGAAATGAGATACAGCCTGAAGGGCGTCAAGCTGGTGGAGTCCGACGAGGAGCCGCCCGCGGAAGAAGAGGTGCACAGTCCTCGTGAGGAGCCGCCGGGTTGAAGGCTCCTTCTCTCTGTTCTTGTGCAGCTCCCCCTTCAGCGGTGCATTGGTGAGGGGTGCCACTCCGTGTGCCGTACTCTGCCACCTAGGGGCACCTTCAGCTGGCTGCAGCCGTTGCCACTGCCAGGCGCCTGCACCCTTGACCCCTGCAGTGACTTCCAATTCTGTCCCACAACGTACGTCCGCACCTGTTTTAATCTCTTGTGTGACAGCTCTGTGGGGGGGCTCTGGTTTCGGGTGCAGCCCCCGGGCTGATGTTCGATGGTGGGTGTTGCAAGCACAGGAGGGGGCTCAAGAGGAGGGACCAGAGGAGGAGGAGGAGGAGCCGGTGGCGCCCTTGGCGATACACGCCCTCATGGTAGATCCGGCCGAGCGCACGCCGGAACAGGTTGCACCCCGCCCTGCACTCTTCCCGGCTCCGCCCCCGTCCACACTCTGGACTCGTCTATACCCCCTCACTGGCCCTCTAGAGACCGGCAGGCCCTGCACTTATTACAGCTAACTGTCTATACCCCCTCACCGGCCCTCTGGAGGCCGGCAGGCCCTGCACTTATTACCGCTAACTGTCACGGGAGGACACGACCCTTAGGGAGCACTACCAGGCAGCTCGCATGATGAGCAGCGTACGAGCCCTTGCTTACTACTGGACGATGGGTGAAGGCACCGGTTGTCAGGGGCACCCGAGCAGTTCTGGATGGATAGTTGATAATTGCGAAGTGGCTGACCAGGTGGTGGTGGTTGGAGGGGGGTTGCGGCCTTTGAAGATTGAGAGGCTGCTTCTCTGGCTGCTTCATCTGCCCCACTTCGCGACATTTCCCCAGAGTCTATGCGAGCTGGTGGCGTGCAAAGGGACGTATCGAATGTTGCAACCCGGGGAGCAAGTGAACAACCCGGAGAAGCTGGCGGATGCGTGGCACGTGTGGCTCTCGGGGTCAGTGGACGTGTGTTATCAGGTGTAACAGGCTCGCCCACACCTGATAGCTGGGCGCGGCAAAGCGCGCGTGGCATCACTGCATGCTCGGAGGCTCCAGACTACAGTTCGATGTTGCCCACCCGTGGGGGTGTTCGCACGAACCATGCTTGCATGCGGCGAGACGGTTCCCCATCGTGAACCAAGCTTTGCTGCCGGATGTGCTGGAGGGTCACCACGCATGCAGAGGTGCAGTTTGACATTGCAAGTAAATCAGGGCGCATCTGGTGTGGGGGGCTGGGCCGTGTAGGTGCTCAATTTGAGCACCTGCTAACCTACTTTTACTTCAGTGCACATGCACGTAACATCCTTTTTTTGCGTCAGTGCACATGCATGTAACATCCTTTTTTTTACTTCAGTGCACATGCACGTAACATCCTTTTTTTTACGTCAGTGCACATGCATGTAATATCTTTTTTTACGTCAGTGCACATGCATGTAACATCCTTTTTTTACTTCAGTGCACATGCACGTAACATCCTTTTTTCACTTCAGTGCGCATGCACGTAACATCCCTTTTTTACTTCAGTGCACATGCATGTAACATCCTTTTTTTACTTTCTTCTAGCACCTGGGAAGTATCAAGCTGATTTGCGACTGATTTGTTGTCACTCGGTTGCTATCTGATGCACGCACCCCTGAAGTAGCCCCTAAAGAGGTCGCAAGCCAGTCCGAGGGCCTCGTCGTTGATTGGCCTTGTGACGCGTGATGGTTGTCCCTGGCCACGGGTAACACCCTCCTCGCTGCCGATCAGATGTAGGGCACTGTGGATGCTTTTGCCCTGCTCCTTGTTACAGGGACCTTCATGCCTGTTGGTCGATGTGGTGTCTCAAGGCTGGCACAGTCCGCCCACGTCGCTGCAGAGGCGTGAGCGGCGGCTCGCCTTGGGAGCCGTGCATCGTGCGTGTTGCGGCCCGTCATGGCCACGCAACGTAGGTTGCTGGCAATAGCGGCTTTCGGTGCGTGAATTAAAGGGTGGGGGGTGGGGAGGTGACGTGGCGTAGCCGCCCGCGGCGCTGGACACGGATGTCCCCCTCTCAAATGCGGGGCTCGCCGAGGACCCCCAAAACGCCCAAGACCCCCAAAACGCCCAAGACCCCCAAGACCCCAGGCAGCTCGAAGGACATGCAGCCAAGCAGTGTGCAGGACATGACGAAGCTGTTCGCAGTGTCCCGCTATTCATCCCGCACTGGCACTCCGGCCACCGGCTCCAGCCACCTGACAAATGTGCGCACATCCCCCGCAGCTGCCAGCGGCGAATCACATATACCCACAGCTCCTCCACCTCCAGTCCACTATAGATAGGCTGCGCACCGACTGCTAACTGCGTCTGCCTTCGGGTGGGGAGCTCACGGCCCCTCCATGGCTCAAGCTGGAAACGGCATATCAGAGCCGAAGCCAGCGGCGGGGTTGCGGGCAGCGGAGAGCATTAGACCGAGTGAGGCAGCGAGACCGCGCGCGCGCAATGACAGACCTGATCAACTGCGGGCTTTTGTTGACCTCTTCACTCGACACTGGGACCCAGAGACGAGTGTCTGTGTTCAAGTGCCTTACCGGGGCGGCCTGCCCGGAAGAGCCCACATCGGCGCGGAGGTACCTGAGGTGGTTGCATCAATTACGCTGCTATGGATTTGTGGCCGTGCTCGCCTCTCGCAGCCCGAGAAGCGGGGACGGCGCAGCAGCCCGACCCCACAGCCACACAACCTGACTCGGAGCGCACCCTGCCCTCGGCGCTGACGTCTCTTGCGGAGGTCTAGAAGCAGCCCGCTGTCCTGGTTGAACCCCGGATGCCAGGAGCGCTCGAGGCGCCTCCGGGCTGAGGGTTTGGCGTGTTCTGGCACGAGCGGAGACCCGTTACCTAGGGAGTCCTGCTCGCTCCTTTGAGTTGCAGAGTTTTTGCTGGGCAAGGTAGCACCCTGGCCGGAGAAGGCATCGTGAACGGAGGTATTTTTCCTGCGGTGAAGTTGAAGCGCCGATCGCGGTACTTGATCAGCCGGTTCAGTAGCTAAGCAACAAAATCGGCCCACGCAGGTCAATGCGTTGCAGCTACAACAAATTAGCCCTAAATAGTCTGCCATTTGGTATGCAACAGATCTCACTGAAATCCACAAAAAACTGCCCTCACAACAAGAAATAAGATTTTTGCAGCCAAATGACCACGCCCTAACTTGCCCCACCCACGCGGTGTGGATGCACAGGGCATCAAAACTCGACCAGAGGCGAAACAGAAAGAATTGGAGGAGGAGGTGGCGGATGAGGATGCGGTGGCTCCCAAGATAGAGCCTGAGCCTCAAGCGCGTCAGAGTATGGGCAAAATCATCTTGTTGTCCAGCGCCGTCACGAAGCTCAAGAAGAAGGTGAGTCCTTGCGGAGGTCTGCAAAAACCGAGAGCGCACGGGGAACCAATCAGTTGCGGGAACTGGGATCCCATTCCACTCACCTGTCAAGAGTCACTGTTGAGGTCACCCGTCCACAGGTCAATCGTCCAGGCTACCGGTCAAAGTCAAGCATTGAGGTCACCCCCAGGTCAATCGTCCAGGCTACCGGTCAGGCATTGAGGTCACCCGTCCGCAGGTCAATCGTCCAGGCTACCGGGCTACTCAAGCAGGCCAAAGTCAAGCATTGAGGTCACCGTCCCAGGTCAATCGTCCAGGCCACCGGTCAAAGTCAGTATCATCGTCCAGGGTCAATCAGTCAAGCATTGAGGTCACCCGTCCGCAGGTCAATTGTCCAGGCTACCGGTCAAAGTCAAGCATTGAGGTCACCTGTCCACAGGTCAATCGTCCAGGCTACCGGTCAAAGTCAAGCATTGAGGTCACCCGCCGAAATCACCTGTCGAGGTTGTCCGTCGAGAGAGGCTATTTTGTAGCATCAATGCCTTTGACCATGCATGTCGTGGCGTGAACTGATGGTGGGATTGGGGCGTGAACCGATGGTGGGATTGGGACGTGAACAGATGGTGGGGGATGGGGGCCAACCGTTGAGTGGGAGGGTGGGACGTGAACTGATTGGGATTGGCGCAAACCGATGGTGGGATCAGGGCGTGAACTGATGGTGGGATTGGCGCTGAACTGATGGTGGGATTGGGGCGTGAACCGATGGTGGGATTGGGCGTGAACTGATGGTGGATTGGTGCGTGAACTGATGGTGGGATGGGCGTGAACAGATGGTGGGATTTGGACGTGAAATGATGGTGGGATTGGGACGTGAACTGATGGTGGGATTGGGCGGAACTGATGGTGGGATTGGCGCGCGGCCGAAGGATTACAAACCGTGGTCAAATGGGGCGTGAACGTGGTGGATTGGCGCGCGAACAGATGGTGGACAAACCGATGGTGGATTGGGGCATGAACTGATGATGGTGGGATTGGGGCGTGAAATGATGATGGGATTTGGGCGTGAACTGATGGTGTGGGGATTGGGGCGTGAACTGATGGTGGGATTGGGCGCGAACTGATGGTGGGATTGGGGCGCGAACTGATGGTGGGATTGGGGCATGAAGTGATGGTGGGATTGGGGCGTGAACTGATGGTGGGATTGGGGCTGTGCTGCAATAAGCAGCCAAGCAAGATTGAGCGCCAAGCCATGTCTCGGATAAAGCAACGGGAGCTGGCGGAGGCAGAGGAGGCAGCGAACGCCGATCTCTTAACGGCAATGCCCTGCCCTGTGCCCAGGGGAGTGGTGCAGGGGCGAGGATAGGATAGTGGTGCAGGGGCGAGGATAGGATAGTGGTGCAGGGGCGAGGATAGGGGAGTGGTGCAGGCGAGAGAGGGAGTGGTGCAGGGGCGATAGGCGAGTGGTACAGGGCCGAGGAGAGGGGAGTGATGCAGGGGCTGATAGGGAGTGGTGCAGGGGCGAGGAGAGGGAGTGGTGCAGAGCCGAGGATAGGGGAGTGATGCAGGGGCGACGAGAGGGGAGTGATGCAGGGCGACGGAGGAGGGGAGTGCAGGGGCGAGGAGAGGGAGTGGTGCAGGGCGGGAGAGAGGGAGGAGTGATGCAGGGGCGGAGATACGGGAGTGGTGCAGGGCGAGAGATTGGTGCAGGGCGAGGAGAGGGGAGTGGCAGTAGGGTAGGTAGTGGTGCAGGGGCGAGGAGGGAGTGGTAGGGGCCGAGGATAGGGTAGTGGTGCAGGGCGGGAGAGGGGAGTGGTGCAGGGGCGAGGAGATGGGGGTGGTGCAGGGGCGAGGATAGGGGGAGTGGTGCAGGGGCGAGGAGAGGGGAGTGGTGCAGGGGCGAGGAGGGGGAGTGGTGCAGGGGAGGAGTGGTGCAGGGGCGGGATAGGGGGTGGTGCAGGGGCGAGGATAGGGGAGTGGCAGGGGCGAGGAGGGGAGGTGGTGCAGGCAGGAGGGGTGGTGCAGGGCGAGGATAGGGGGTGGTGCAGGGGCGAGGATAGGGGAAGGGCAGAGGAGGAGGAGTGGTGCATGGGCGAGGATACGGGAGTGGTGCAGGGGCGAGGATAGGGAGTGGTGCAGGGCGAGGATAGGGGGGTGGTGCCGGGGCAGGGAGAGGGAGTGGTGCAGGGGCGAGGAGAGGGGAGTGGTGCAGTGGCGAGGAGAGGGTAGTGATGCAGGGCCGAGGATAGGTGAGTGGTGCCGGGCCGAGGAGAGGGGAGTGGTGCCGGGGCGGAGAGAGGGGAGTGGTACAGGAGCCTGGACTCATCACCACCTCCAGGGGGTGAGTGGTTATGCGATGGTTCGCCAGGTGGATGAGGTGTTTGTGGACAATGGCGGGAGGGGGAGTTGGTAGCAGACTGAGGAAGCGGCGCAGAAGCCGGAGGAGAAGCCAGTCACCGCAATGTTGTGGCAGAAGACTTATTGCTCAATCAAATGCTCCAATCTGCTCACTGCGGTGCGTGGTGATTGGTCTGCGTTGCCAGATCTCTACGGCTCGCCCCGAGTCTGCCTGCTAGATGGCAGTCTGGTGTTGGGGTGGCCGCTCCCATGGAACGTCGCAGAGTGGATACTGCGCCTTGCCGTTGCGATGGTGTAGAGAAGTCGGTGGTATGCTTTCGTCTGATTGGGTCTCAGGAAACAGATTAAGCGTGGGCTTGGGAGTATAGCATGGCGAGGGCTGTGTAGAGAACCCAGGCATCCTGATTCTTCCTAGACATGTGGTCAGGTCATTTTTTTTGAGCGCCACAGGGGAGTGGGCTGCGACCTTCTGGGGGTCTTCCCTTTGGCACGCATTCTCACGCACCAGTCAGGCAACTTGTCGTGATACTTGTCATCAAAAAAGAGTTTCCCCCGTTTACAGTCGGTGGCATGGTACATTGAAGTCCACTCGCATGCGCGGATCCAAAGGAAGGAGAGTCTCTGGCTGGGAAGTGATGCTACCAAGGGCAGCGCTCTGTGTGCCATATCGGTTCGAGGCCTTGTGTACTTGTAATTGGTGCTTTCACACCGTTCAGACTGTCCGTGGTGTCACAGATCCTGTAGTTCAAACCCACTAAAATCGCAATATGTTCTAACAGGAGGATGAGTCTGGTTTGTTTTGTCCCTGGATACAGGCAACTCTACCCTGGGTGGTTGGACGGTTGGTTGGTTTTATTTGTATTTGTGCACCATCCTTCATTGTTTGTTTGTTTCTGTCCTTCATTGTTTGTTGTTCTCTCATGCATTTTGGTATCGTAATGTATTAAGACTGGAGTGCAACGGAATTTTAGTAGTTTCTTTTGCACACGGATCATTGCCAAAAGGCACACTGCCTGCCCCAAAGGGCCATCCATTGCACAAAAATAGCTTTCGTCTAGCCGGTGCTGTCTAAGCTACCAGCCAGACTTCCCAGAGTTAGTGAAAGTCTATTTTGATGGATGTATTTCTTTGAAATAAACCTCTGCAAACAGAGATTCCTGGGTTGGGTGGGTAGGGAAGGCAAAAGAACAGAGCTGAAGCCGATGTAGCTTCACGGGCTTTTTGTCTAGTTTCTGTGCCTACTACACGTGACACGAACCGTCACTCGAGCTGCAAAGCATGACACGGGTCATTTGATCTACACGTGGCAGAAACCACTAAAATTACACTGTGCTCCAATTTAAACATTTCTTTTGCGCACGGATCATTGCCATGTCTTCAGAGATATGTGCCGGCACTCTCTTACTCCATCGGTGCTGCTGTCTGCTGCCATCCCGGTGTTAGCCACCCGAAGTAGTAGACCATGTCGGCGTCTGCTACTGCTGTGGGGTTCGATGTAGGCGTGTACTGCCGAAGACAGCTGCACCCACCCCCCGAAGAAGCATACTTTTTCCATCACTACTCCCACTGCACGTGAGCATGTAGTGGCACCCTTTCGGGTGCTGTGGGCTGTGTAATGCCCCCCTTCCGGAGGGACACACCCCACGTGCCCTAAGGCACAAGCAATCCACTCGTTCGCATCAACGTTCCTGAACTGCTTCTTCTTGTCACACGGCAGCCTCCAGTAGCTGGCCGTGTCCGCTGCGTTTGCTGTACTCGTCGTAGCAGCCTGCAGCCAGTCATCATCCCGAGTCTGCTCCCACCGATCGAGCAGCTCGTGCAGCTCTGCCACCCCCTCCCGTGGGATGCAGAGCCTCCTCTTACACAAGAGGTGGTTCTTGCCTTTCTCCTTCTCGAGCACGATGGAGAGTCCGTTGCTGTCCCTCAGCAAGCTCTCCCGCAGCATCGCCGTGCCTGTCTGCGGTCTGCCGAACGTCACAAACGCCACAACCACGTACACACAAGCGCGGAGGCGTGTCCGTTGTTCTTCAGTCGCAAGAGGCAACTGAAGAGCAGCTTTGTGTACGCACCTTACTGCCAAAGCTGGCAAAAAAGTTCTCACCGTCTCCGCGACGTTCTGCTGCTCTGCTGATGCTGTCTGCATCGCCGTCATGCCCTTCACAGCACGTGTGACAGCCCGCCCCTTCGCTGGCCCTGGGTAGTCGAAGTCCTCGTGGAAGCTGTTGATGGCCGACAAGTACGGCTGAAGGGAGGTGCCCTTCACCGTACCTGCTTCCTGTAGGGCGGCCATGTACAGTTGCACAGTGGCTGCTGTTTCCGGCAACCACCGTAAGTTCTCCTCGGTGCAAAACTTCACGAACTTCTTCCAGTGCCCCTCGTAGTTGTCGGCTGTCGATTTCTCCAGCGCCGCTGCCTGCATCGCTGCTGCTGTGTCGGAGTGCTGGTTGTTCCCCAGCTTCTCCGTCCAGTGTCTCAGCAGCACAGTCTTCCACGGAGTCGCTGTCACTCGCTGCTGCGGATCTTCTTCTTCTTCAGTTTCTGATGGAAATACTCGATATTTCTCCTCCTTCGGCACGACGTTCTCCTCGTCACCGTCGTCGTACTGGATCCTCGTTCTTCCATCTTCACCTGTGGCACCCACGATCCCGGGGTACCACACCTGGTCCTCCGGCCAAAATACCTCTATTTTGCAACCGGGTCTCACCTCTTCTTCTGGCTTGTTGATCTCCTGGTCGCCTTGTCCTGCCCCCACACCCCCCGCTCTCAAGTGAACGCTCACTGGGAGCCGGGGATGTGAAACAAGACTGCGTCCCAGCTGGAGGCTCTGAGCAGCTCAGACCCTCCCAGCCTGCTGGGAGTGAAGAGGTCCCTGCGTTGGGGCACGATCACCACCTCTGCAGCCAGCGCCTCCAGCTCTCGGAACCACGATCCCCGGCCAGTACGGTGCCACCACCGTCGCTGCTGCTTTCTCTTCTCGCAGCTTGTGAGCCACCTCGTCGAGTAGCCCCCACGGAGGATTCACCCAGTTGTGCTCCCCCCGCCAGTCGTACGCCAGCGAGTCCACCCCCTCGCAGCCCGGGTCGTGCCAGGCACTGTAGTACCTCGGCAGCTGGGCCGAGATCTCGGAGGCGAAGCGGTCCACGGAGTGCTCGCCCCACTGCTCCTCGGCGTACTTGAACCACCTCCCGTTGATCCTCCAGTCGTCGAGGTCCTTGTCTCGCGACAGCCGATCCGCCCACTCGCTGGCCTCGCTGCAGATGTACCTCGCCTGCAACTCGATGTCGTGTAAGTCGAGGATCATCCAGAGCTTCCGCATACGTCGCATCAGCTCCGGGTTTCGTGACGTGAAGTGCGAGAGCATCGCCACCACCGCCTGGTTGTCGCAGTACAACTGTACTACCTTCCCCTCTAGCTCGGAGAGGAACGATCTGACCATCTTGTAGACCGCTTCGAGCTCGAGGTGGGTGATGTGCAGCTTCTGAAGCTCGTCGTTCCAGAACCCGCGTGCCTCCTGCTTCAGGTTCAGCACCCCTCCCCACGCAAACAGGGAGGAGTCGGTGTGCAGCTTCGCCCTCGTCGGACTCCGCCAGATCTTGCGCCCATTCCACCGACTCGTCGCCGGTAGCTTGGCCCACCATTGTAGGTCTCCCCAGGCTTGCCTCGTCAGCTTCACCTTGGATCCCCAACTGTTCTTCTTGCCGAGCACGAAGTAAAGCTCGCGAAGGTACAGCCTCGCCGTCGGGACAGCAAGGTGCACCGACTGACAGAGTCCATTGAACCCTGCCAGCTCTCGAGCTTGCACCCAGCGCTGTTCTCTAGTGGCTCGGCAGAGGATCGCTGTGGCCTTGGAGTGGATCTTCTTGAGTCTTCTTTCCGTCACCCGGAATAAGCCCTCCTCGAAGTCCACCTCGAGCCCCAAGTGCTCCACCAGCTGTGTAGGCTCCCAATGACCCTTCTTCTCGTTTCGGAATAACCCAAGTCGAGGTAGAAGTTTGCCCACCCGATCCCTCTGCACGAAGGCATCGTCCTGCGTCTTGGTGATCACCATGAAGTCGTCCATGTAGGGCAACACCCTCGCTCCTGCTCGGTCCGAGCCTCGTCGAAGTCCTCCTTTCGTCGCCTCACCGCCCAGCGTCGTCGTACTTCTTGTCCATCTCTCAGCTTCTTGACTTCGTGCCGATCCTCCCCCGCTTGCGGAGAGCGAATCAGCTCCACGAGCGTCTTCATCAACTTGACAAAGATTCGTGGTGAGTCCGTCCACCCGAAGGGGAGTGCACCGCACTGGTACAGCACCCCCTGGATGTCGAACTGCATGAACTCCTGAAAGTCCGGGTCGATCCCCACTGCGTGGTACCCGTCCTTGAGATCGAAGGTGAAGCGCCAGTCGCCCTGACTCGCCAGCCTTCGCAGCTTCTTCAAGGTCTCCATTTTGCACTTGGACTTCACGCAGAACTCGTTCATCCACCGGAAGTCCATCACCAATCTCCAAGAGTTCGTGCCTGGCTTGGGCACCAGAAACACCCGCAAAACGTGACGTCTTCGGCGTGCCCGTACCCATGCTCCAGTCTTCAAAGACCTGGCCGTCTCGATGTCCAACCACTCCTGCTGCTGCTGCGTCAGATCCCGCAGAGAGGTCCCGTGGTCGAAGTCGGGTGATGGGCCTTTCGCCCACCGCATCTTCGCTCCTCGAGCGATCCATTGCAGTGCTTCGCTGCTCGCGCCTCCAGCGCGCCATGCGCCTTTGCGAGAATGTACATACTCGTGTATCGTACGCTGTTTGACCTGAACCCCCGGAGCGAGAGGGGTTAGGTCAGGTGCCCCAAGGCACATTCAATTCCCCTTCCCAAGGAGATTAGCGGCCTTACCGCCCTTACCCGGGGAATTGGGAGGAAGAGCTCGATCTCCTCCACGACCACCTCCCAATCGGTGGTCTCCACGTTGTGCTCGGTTTGCAGCACCAGCCGCCTGCTTCGCCGTCACCGTCATCACGCTCTTGGCCTTGGAGGCGTCGAACTCTGCCAGCCACTTTGTCAGGATCGTGTCCGCCACCACACCCTCAGTGCCTGCGTAGATTTTCTGCTCCATGAAGGCAAGCTTTGCCCGTACAACTTCAGCTCCACCGTGAGCTTCGTTATCTCCCTCGAGCATCGCCCTGTACCCAATCATGGTGTAACGGTTACACAACAACCCGTAGACGCCCTTCTTGGTGTTGTGTCCCCGCAGCACCCGATTCCAGAGCTCGTCCAAGAACGGGGTGTACTCGGCTTCGGGCAGGTTCTGCAGCAGGTCCACAGTCGCCTCCTGGTAGACGATCGCGTCGTGGAAGTACGCGCGTGCCGGTCCCAGCACCATCTGCTCGTACTTCATCGAGGAGTTGGACTTCTTACTCAATGTCGCGTGTGTCTTGTCCCCGTACAGGTCAAACAACTTGGGCATCGCGTCAGTAAGAGTGTCCGGATGCGTAGGAAAGGGATTCACTGGCGCGTAGGGACAGTAAGGAAGACGTCGAAGCTTCTCGAGCTCTGCATCACCAGTCGACGTCGTCGCCGATGTGACTTCGTCCTTGGCGGACCGAGCTTTCTCAGCGTCGGCCCGCAGAGCACTGGTCTGCTCTGTCAGCAACTGAGCTTGCAGGTCGTGCTGCTTGCTCTCTGCTTGCTGAATCTTCATTGCCGCATCGTGGGCTTCTTGCTGGTGCCTCATCTGTTGAAGCAGCAGCCGCACCTCCAGCGAAGGTGCTGGAGGAGATACAGTCTCACCAGGGGTACCTAGACCACCCGGTGTAGGCTCAGGGTCCCCTGGTTGCTGACCGTCTGTGCTACCAGTCATTGTGCTGGTGCAGATTCCGGATTGCTTACTTCTACAGGAGTAAGGGATTTAATACTTACAGTGTGCCGCACAGAAAATATCCCAGAAGGAAAAATTTTCGTGGAGTTCTTTTACCGAAGGCAAAAGAACAGAGCTGAAGCCGATGTAGCTTCACGGGCTTTTTGTCTAGTTTTTGTGCCTACTACACGTGACACGAGCCGTCACTAGAGCTGCAAAGCATGACACGGGTCATTTGATCTACACGTGGCAGAAACCACTAAAATTCCACTGTGCTCCGATTTAAACATTTCAGAGTTGAATTCGTGGCCTCTGCTTTCGTTAACACAGAATGTGACATGCGGACTTGATGGGAGCCTCTCTAACCGCGTACATCCCGCCGTCTGAACTCCGGCCTCCCAGCGTCGGGGCTGCCGGGAGGGCTATATCATTTGCCAGTGTAGGGTGCTCCCAGGACTGTTTGTAGGGGGGTCAAAGGGGGCGGGCTGTGCACCTCCTAATGTCACGCTGCCATTAGGCAGTCACATTTTTCTCTTTTTTTCTTTGCCACCTTGGCTTTTGAGGCAGGCGTGGGCAGGCATGCATTGAACAATACAGTCTTGACTTTCGCGACCGCGGGACAGAAGACAAAAACATTCAACACGAAGTGTTGCAGTGCCCGGCCTTTTTGGCAAGATGCGGCTCTGAGCAAAAGTGAGATGTCATCATTCGCTGGGTCTCGCAGCAGAGGTGTCAGCTGGAGCGTCGGGCTCGAGTTCTGGGGCAAGCGCTTTGGTGGCGATGTCCCTGGAAACAACCAGACAGCGTTCTGAAGCCCCCCCACACGCCTGCCCTCTAGGCACGAGTCCTTCAAAGTCTATTTTGCCACCTGCCCCTGCCATGTTCAATTTTTCAACACCGCCGGGTTGCCCTTCACCGGCGGCGCCCTTCGCGCAGTGTGTGGAGTTTGGGGCACTGAGACCTCAAAGATGTGTGCGGAAGCCCCATTACAAAGTCTGAGAAGAAGCCAATGAGAAGAAGCCAGGCCTTCCTGGGCTGTTGGGTAGCCGCTTCGTGAGTTCGCTTCCGGATGGATTGTCCGGGCCTGATTGCGATCCTGGCGGGAAAGACAGCTGCCCTGGGGCTTGGCCCTTGTTGAAATACGGAAACCCTCCATGGCCCGGGGCACTGCATGATGATGCAGGTGATGATGGGGGCCAAGAAGGCGAAAGAGAAGAAGGTGGCAATCACGGATCCTTCCGACAGCGCCGAAGATGAGGAAGCTCCTCACAAGATCATCATGGAATATCCGGATTTGAAGCCGAACATCAGCATCACGGTGGCCGCGCGCTGCGAGTTCCTGCTTCTGCCCCTCAGCTACGCCGATGAGATCACCGCCCTGAAGCTGGAGAAGCCGCTCACCTCCATGATACCAGGTGGCACTCCCTCCATGATGCCACGTGGCACGACCTATATGATGCCACGTGACACGACCTACATGATGACGCGTGGCATTCTCTCCATGATGCCACGTGACCCTCCAATCATGATGCCACGTGACCCTCCATCCATGATGCCACGTGATCCTCCCTCCATGATGCCACGTGGCCCTCCCTCCATGATGCCGCGTGACCCTCCCTCCATGATGCCGCGTGGCACTCACTCCCCCTTCATGATACCACGTGGCACTCCCTCCCTCCATAATGCCACGTGACCCTCCCTCCATGATGCCACGTGACCCTCCCTCAATGATGCCACGTGGCCCTCCCTCCATGATGCTGCGTGGCACTTACTCCCTTCATGATGCCACGTGGCATTCACTCCCTCCATGATGCTACGTGGCACTCCCTCCCTCCATGATGCCACGTCACGCTCACTCCATGATACCACAACACCCTCCCTCCATGATGCCACGTGACGCTCCCTCCATGATGCCGCAGGGCACTCACTTCCTCTATGATCCCACGTGGCACTCCCTCACTCCCTCCCTCCATGATGCCACGTTGTGCTACCTCCCTGATGCCACGTGACGCTCGCTTCATGATACCAGGTGACACTACCTCCATGATGCCACGTGACGCTCCCTCCGTGATGCCACGTGACGCTCCCTCCATGATGCCACGTGGCTCTCCCTCCGTTATGCCGCGTGGCCCTCCCTCTATGATACCAGGTGACACTCCCTCCATGATGCCACGTGACACCCCCTTCATGATGCCACGTGGCCCCCCCTTCATGATCCCATGTGGCCCTCCCTCTATGATGCCACGTGGCACTCCCTCTATGATACCAGGTGACACTACCTCCATGATGCCACGTGACCCCCCCTTCATGATGCCATTTGACTCTCCCTCCATGATGCCACGTGACACTTTCAATTGCATATGAATGGGAATTCGATGGGAAGGATGATTGGATCGCATGCCGAGAGGTTTCTGAGGATGGGGGTGCACGGCATGGAGAGGGGCGGTCCCAGTGATGCTGGAGCACGATGCCATGGCCCGCGTGCTGTACAAGTCACGCAATGAGTGGACCAAGTACGACAACCTGCTTGTGTGCGAGCATCTGATGCGCTACTCCCTGTTCCAGGCACCGCCCCGCCCCGCTCCCTGCTCCGCCTGACCGGCACTTGCCTCCTCGGCACACTTTGGGAGTAGGTTTCAGGTGTTACACAGTATAGCCAACCTTCAGGGGGGGTAGGTAGTGTCGCTCCCGCAGCTCCCAATCGACGGAAGCCCTCGCGTAGCTCTGAAAGCTCCACCTGCTGCGCTCCGGGTGGCCGGACGAGAGCATCACCTCGAAGCACCGAAGTCTCTGTGCCCTCTCCACAGCTGAATGTCGCACTCGTCATATGGAGCACACTGATCTAGCATGAAGGCAGCGCAGCGCGAGAGGCGCGCGGGCCAATCATCAGACGGAGCGCACGCCAGGTGGCTGAGCAGTACGAAGGCGTGGACGGGAGTTGTGTGGGAGGGGATGAGTGCAGACGTTGCCGATTAATGTCCTGACACAGATTGCGGAGCTGTCGAGCTTGCGGTATCTGGACAACGGGAAGGTGATCTCCCATCACAACGACGAGGGCAGCTTCTTCATCGTTCTGAGCGGCAGCGTGGCAGCCCACCACCCGCTGTACACGAGCATGGACGAGCTACTGGGCACCTCGCGCGAGCAGGAGATGTTTGAGTACTGGTCCGCGGCCCTGGCTCAAGATATGCCCTCTATCGAGTGCGCCTCGGTGCTGCTCATGAAGAGGGCTGAGCTTGGGTAGCTCTCTCTCTCTCTCACCCCGACCCCCCATCTGACACCCATCTGACACCCATCTGCACCTGCAGTGACTGGCCAGACTTTGGTGGGATACTCTGACCGCTAGATGTGATTTGCCCTTGGGTCCTGGTTTCTGGGTCCGAGGTTAGTGCGCGATAGCCCCCTTCTCCTCCTCCTTCTTGCAATCCGTAGAGCAGGCCTCTCCCTGCTGGCTGCTGGGCGTGAGGAAGGGAGGTGGTGGCTGCTGGGCGTGAGGAAGGGAGGTGGTGGCTGCTTGGCGTGAGGAAGGGAGGTGGTGGCTGCTGGGCGTGAGGGGAGAGGTGGTGGCTGCTTGGCTGAGGCGGAAGGTGATGGCTGCTGGGCGTGAGGGGAGAGGGTGGGCGCTTGGCGTGAGAAGAAGAGGTGGTGGCTGCTTGGCGTGAGGAAGGGAGGTGGTGGCTGCTTGGCGTGAGGAGAGGTGGTGACTGCTGGGCGTGAGGAGGAGATGGTGGCTGCCTGGCGTGAGGAAGGGAGGTGATGGCTGCTGGGCGTGAGGGGGAGAGGTGGTGACTGCTGGGCGTGAGGAGGGGAGATGGTGGCTGGGGGTGTGCTTGGCACGCGCAGAGTTGAGAAGATGTCGAAGTCGATTCTGAACACCAAGAAGCTCGTGGTGCAGAAGAGGCTGCACCAGGCCTTCAAGACGGTCCGCACACAGAACCGCATGTCCATGTTCTTCTCCAGGAAAACTCTTGACAACAACCTAAGCGCGTTGCCGCCAGCTCAGCGCGAGCGGATCGCACTGGAGAACCCGCCGCTGCACATGGTGTACGTCGGGGAGGCGGTCGGGGTGCCTGCGGTGATGAACGGCCTCCTATGCCCGGCGTACTTCGTGTCCCATGAGGGCACCGTGCTGCTTGAGCTGAAGAAGGAACACATGGACCACGTGCTGATGTGGCATTTTTCCTGCAGGGCCATCAGGTGGGTTCGGCAGCCCGCGGTTTTGAGCGCTCCACACAGCCGGCCACAAGCACCCCCTCTCTGAGGTCTCGGGCAGCCAGCTGCAAGCAACATCCCCCTCACCCCTCTGGCCCCCACCCCTTACCTTACCCCTTGGATGCTGCGCAGACCAATCTTGGCGGAGGGCAAAGACGGCCACCAAGGCAGTGGGGACCAAGCTCTGCCTCCACGCCGCTTCACGCCAGCGCCAGCGCCCGGCCTGGGGCGGGCGCGCTTGGGACAGTCGAAGCCCGGCTGGGCTCGAGCGCATCCGGGATCTCGGCGGTGCTGTGCTCTAGGGGGCGGCCTGCGGGGCGGTGCCTGCAGGCACTGTGCGGGGGTGCATGGAGCGGTGCCTGTGGGGTGATGCCTGCGGGGGCGGGTGCCTGCGGGGGCGGTGCCTGCGGGGGCGGTGCTGCCTAGGGGGCGGTGCCTGTGGGGGCAGTGCCTGCGGTATCGCCAGACCCCAAAACTTGCACTCTAGGGGCCTCGGCCTCCAAGGGCTGATCAGTGACTTGGAGCTCATCTGTCCCTTGGGCCTGTCGGCCCCAATTGCCAGGGAACCCCCTCCTGACGGGCCCTTTGGCGCAGGAATGCGGCTGCAGAGGATCCGAGGCGCCTGAGCCCGCCAACGGGTCCTCGCTCCACGCCCTTGATCCCCATTTCTTCCATGCTCCCCCAGGGCTGAAAGCATACTTATGGGTGAAAGGGGAGGCGGTGGTTGTATCCGGCGCAGGAAGCTGTTGATGCAACCGATCGTGGAGCCGAATGAGATCGAGCTGATGATAAAGCTGACGAAGCGCAATCCGTGGTTCAGCAAGCTCGAGGTCAACGTGCAGCGCGAGGTGTGCCGCTGCCTGAAGTACCGCAACCTCGAAGCGGGGGCTCCGCTCTTCAAAAAGGTGCGGAACCCGATCTGTCCGCCAGGAGCCCCTCCCCCCCACCCCCAGGGGCGAGCATGCACCGCTCTCACTCTCCCTTTACCAATCTCGAGCTCTATCTCACACGCACACATTGGCGGTGCGATCTCCGCCAGCTGTGCGCTGCAGTGTGCGCCAGGTGGTGGATGCTCCACCGTTGATCTAGAGAGGTGCGGAGGGGATTGAGGTTGAGGCGTATGGGCGCTGGACGCCATCGCGCATAGGGAGATACGCACCGAGCAGCGATTGCACCCCAAAGCCCTTCGTTCCAAGAGGGGGTGCTGGCCACCGTGCCTCCTGCTCCCTCCCTCTCTCGCGTGTGCAGCCAGAGCCCGGCCTGGGTTGAGGCGTGCGCGGCGGAGCAGGGCGACTACGGCGATGCGTTCTACATCGTGCTCTCGGGCCGACTCGTGATCCAGGATCCGGACACGCAGCTGCAAATGTCGCTGGAGGAAGCCCAGAATCTGTCCGATAAGGGAATTGACTTCCGGAACGGCAAGGTACCGCGCCTGGCACCTGGCGCAGCCCCCGCACCTGTGTCCCTCCCGCTTGGGTTGGATCCCGCCTGCAGCCGTGAGAGCGGCTGAGCAACTGCAGCTCCGCCCACCCTCACAGCGGCTGCAGCTCCGCCCACCCTCACAGCGGCTGCAGCTCCGCCCACCCTCACAGCGGCTGCAGCTCCGACCCTGCGAAGGACCGCGCGTGTGGCGAGGGACGTGCTGAGGGTGTTGAGGCGAGGCTCGGCCCCTGCGCAGGTACTCAAAATATGCAACACTGGCGACAGCTTTGGGGAGCTGGCGTTGCTGGATGATAGCAAGAAGGGCGTTCGCGCCGCATCGATATTCGCGATGAACGAGGTCCCAACCTCTTCTACCTTGCGGGCCCCGGCAGTGACCTAGAAGCTACTGCCCGCCTCGGCTAGTCTCGTGTGCACTTTCCAAGCAGAGGCGCGCCATGTGCGGCGGCCATCTGCGCTGTCGGGGAGAGCTCGTCGGGCTGAAGCATGGGGGCATCGACAGCAGGGGAGGGGTCTGCGCTGAGTTCGTCAGAGGGTTCCGCCTGAAGGACCGGGCTTTTGGGGAGATGCAGGCTGAGCTGATGATGGTGACCAAGACCGACTTTCAGCTGGTGTCGCGGGTGGCCAGTCTGTCCGACGTCACCACCAAGATTAACTTTTTGCGAAACATGCCCATCTTCAACCAGCTCACCCAGCCGCAGATCGGGGTCTTCGCATGCTTTCTGGAGAACGCCTCCTTCGTCATAGGGTCGCAGATTGTGCGCGAGAAGGACGCTGTCTCCAAGGTGCGCCCCTCCCCCTTCCAGGCCGCGCCATTGACCGTGGAAGGCGACAGGATTGCTGGTGGCGTCACACTATCCAGGCAGCGGGTTTGAATTGACGGCATCACAACGGTCGCAGAAGGCGGCTTTCTCTGAGAGCGAGCGCCGCCTCCACACCCGCCCACCGCCTGCCCTCCCTGCCCCAACCTTTACCTTCAGGACTCCTTCCTTCCCAAGACAACCCGTGTTCCTTGAACCTTCCGGATCGTCTGGCATCATTTCCTGCCCCCGCCCAAGGCGGCGCTCGGGTCTTGAGTGAGACTCAAGACTCACTTGAGTCTTGAGTCAAGACTCAAGACTTGATGTCTTGAGTCTTGACATCAAGTCATCAAGTCTTGACTTGATGACTTGATGTCATCAAGTCATCATCTTGACTTGAGATGATGACTTGATGTCAAGACATCATTCTTGACTTGATGTCTTGAACGATGACATCAATCCTCCGTGCTGCTCGGATCTGAGCAGCGCGGAGTGGGGTGCTGCATTGACCCTCACTTGGGCTGCGAGGCGCTCTAGAGGGCGTCGTCCCGTGCAGACCGGGTCCCGATCCGTGCGTCATCTGCGCGTCAGATTGGGGAAGCGGCGCGCTGACTGCGGTGTGCCGGCTCGATGCGGTGGCCGTCGATGTGTCCAGGTGTACTTTGTGGCATCCGGCATGGTGAAGATAGCCTCCACGTGCACCACCGATGCGCTGCCTCTCAAATCCATTCGAGGACCAAAGAAAGAAATGAGCAGAGAAGCCGCCGCCAGGGCCGATGCCGTGAAGCGCGATCCGAGGTTGTCCGCTACTCCCGGCGTCACCGCCTCCACCTCATCCGTAGGGCGCCTTCCCGAGCGAGGGCCGCCTCCCACCGTTAGATGGGGAGCGATCTCTGGAGTCCGTCGTCTTCCACTTACAGCTTGCAGTGGGTTCCAAGCGCAGAGGGGGGCCCTGAGTACCGCGCATGGAGTAGAGAGATATACCCTGCGGCTCCTTTCTTCTTTCTTCCGACCCAGCACCGTTACTACAGAAGCCTCAACCGCCGCCGGTGCCTGGGGGCGGCTTCTGTACCGCCAGGCTCTCGTCTCCCAGAGCGGGCCGCCCATTCAGCCCTGCGCCCCTGTCCACAGCTCTGCCTTCGCTCGAGCCGCGCGGTTCGAGAGATTGAGAGTGGCCTGTGACGGAGACGGCTGGCTGAGAGGGTTTGGGAGGCGTGAAGGAGAGGGCCGGCGGAGGGTTGGGAGGAGGTGGACCGCGGCAGGAGCGGCCACGCGGGGAGCCGCGCAGAAGGGCCGAAGCCGTCGAAGCAAGATCTCAAGGAAATGCTGGAAGGCCAGGCGCTGCCGGCGCACGAGGTGGTGCAGCACGTCATCGCGGCGAGGGGCAAGCACACCACTCTCCACGGCCCAGAGGACAGCGCGGCGGAGGTGCATGACCAAGGTCCCGTCGACGTGGCAGTGCTCGGTATGCATCCCCGAAGCCAGCTGCTGCTGCGCACGACCCAGGCCCGCTCGACGTGGCAGTAGCCAGCTGCTGCGCACGACCCAGGCCCGCTCGACGTGGCAGTAGCCAGCTGCTGCGCACGACCCAGGCCCGCTCGACGTGGCAGTAGCCAGCTGCTGCGCACGACCCAGGCCCGCTCGACGTGGCAGTAGCCAGCTGCTGCGCACGACCCAGGCCCGCTCGACGTGGCAGTAGCCAGCTGCTGCGCACGACCCAGGCCCGCTCGACGCGGCAGAGTTCAACCACATCTGCCTGCAGCTTCATCGGAGGGCTTAGGCTTCATCGCGCAGAGGGCCCATTTCCCACCTGGTACGCGCTGCGCTGGGGAGGGGAACATAGGGGAGACCTCTTGAGACGCCAAGGGGTGAAGACTATCGGTGGTTGCTTCATGGCTTTGCCTGCCGGGGGCCAGCTCAGATGATGACGGGCGTGAGCGTGCCTGAGCGCTTGGCTGCTCGGCGCAACGCCCGCGGGGGCGGGTGGTGACATGAGCATGCGCCTGAGACTGCTGAGGATCGCCTGCGAGCAGAGGCCAGGTGGTGACACATAGGCAGGGGTGCGGGAGCGGGGGGTTTCGGGGAGGAGGCAGGCGCTGGAGAGATTTTTGGCGAATGGGAGGCATTGCACCCGGGCACAATCTCGATCGCGTCATACGAGAGCATCTTGCACAGTGACGTGTGCGTCATGTCGCACCACGACTTCCTGTCATGCCTCCACAAGCTGCAGGTGCTCTCTCCGCCGCTGCGCAATCTGCCGCGTTCCGTTTCCCCCTCCCTCCGTCCTCCCTGTCCCCAACATAGCGCGTTCCCTTGCTGCGGGCCTCTGCACCGCGTCCCCACCCTACGATTGTCCGTGGTTTCCCACGGGGCGGAAGGGGGTGTGGAGAATGGGGATGGGGGGGAGCACCGCAGATCACCGAGAAGTTCAAGCAGCAGGCGAAGATGCGGCGGGCCTGGCAGATGGAGCAGATGCGCCATGCGGACACGCACCGCCTTGTGCGCCGGGCTCCGGGAGGGAGCATCTCCGACCGCCCAGGGAAGACGGGGGTGGACTCAGGGAGGGCCGGCGAGTTCTTAGATGCAAAGGCCATGAGGTGCAGTGCATCCTCCACCCCTTCGACCCTCCTGGAACCCCGGCTGCGTATCTACTCGCGCTCATATCCCCCTCCCAAACCTGCCGTGTGCCACCAGTCATGCTTAGCGCCTCCAAGAGTATCAGATGCGATCCTCTCTCGCGTATCAGCAACTGGCGGTGGTGATCCAAAGTTTGGGCTGAGTTGGCGTGTGTGTATGCTGCGGCCTCCCGGTGCCGGTTTGTGACTGGCGAGCTTGGAAACGTGGACAGAGTGCTTCATTCCGACCGCGCCGCCCACAGCATCTCCGTACTCACGCCTCGCACCTTCGACGGAGCCTCCCGACCTGCCCACAAATCCCTTAAGGCTGACCTCACCAACCTCCTCACCGCCTCCACATCACCCAACCATCCCAAGGCAGAGGTGCCCTATGCTTGCCCCCCCCTCTTCCACTCTTGACTTCCTATGCGCTGTCCCACGCCATCCCAGCGACCCTCCCCTTGTCATCTCGGCGCAACCCCCGGATAACGTAAACCGGATCCGCAAATCTCTCGGAAATTTCGAACTTTCTTTTTAAGAAACCCGGTCCTGACCTTGGCTCTTCGCCCTGCTTCCCGCGCGAGACGCGTGCGGCTGCAGAGCGCAGCCCAATACGCGTGAGCAGCATCCACTTGCCGATGGGCGCCCTCAGGGAAAGGTGCGCCTGCTGAGGGGCACCTTCGGGGGGGCGCTGGTGGTGGCAGTCAATTTTGTCAATCAAGGTGGCGTACCAGCCTCCAGAGCAGGACGTGCTCCTCAGGTTGGGACCCGGCTCGGCCGCCCTCTTTTCTCTCAGTTCTCATCAGTGGCACCGGTGCGATGCCCCTTGCTTTTTTGGTTTAGGTGGGCAGCGCAAGCATATGTGTGCACATTGCAGTGCGAGCCTGGCTGTGGCGGCTGCGTCCGCTCGTGGCGATGCGTCGTGATCTGCAGGCCTTATGGCTTATGGTGCTTCCCCCGCTTTGCCCGGTTCAAGTCCACGTGGCACTGCTCGGCATCTGCGGCCCTTTTCGGCATGCTGCTTGGCCGCTGGAGAGCTCAAATCGTCTGGACAGGGCTTGTCAGTGGCTCTGCCACGCAAACGGGGAGCCGGCTGGTGCCAGTGTGGTGCCCTAAGCCTAGGGCTTGGTTTCATACTCCCGGGCTCATTGCAAAGTACTCCTATGTTGGGTGGGTCGCTTGGTCGAAGCTATTGGCTTTTGGCGGAAATGTGAAATCGGCCAATCGATGGTGCAATCACAGCACTCGCTTTATGTGGCATGTCGATGACTATTCCAAATGCCTCCTCAAGAAACTCAAATACAACCCCCCACAACACGCAAAAATAGTTGTTTTCATTTGTTGCCTCGTACGTAGGTCATTTGCCCCACGCTCAAGTCGAAGGTTCCACTCGTGTTTCTGTCGTGTTTGGTGATTCGCGCACGCCATGCGCCGTACGCCGTCAATCCTCAAATGTCGGGTCTACATGGCTGTCACGCCAGTGTCTTATGTGGTGGTCATCACTGGCTACTACCGAAGGGACCGTCACCCGAATGCTCTTTCAATTGGGGAGATCTGAAGGTTGTAGGGTTGGGTCCCTGCAGCGAGTAGAACCACCCTGGCCCGGCTTGATTGAAAAGCATCGCTGGAGTGGTCACACGCCAATCCTTCTGCAGTCGCGTGATCAGTGGTGCCACGTGGGCGCCCGCCGACCGCTGCGATTGCTTTCTGTGCATGAGTCGTGATAGCCGGTTGCCTGGTGCGTCGTCCCGGATGGCTGAGTGCCAGCATCGGGAGCGGCCCGTGCCAGAGTGCATCCGAACCACGTGCCCAAGCAGCTGCAGCAAATGTACACCGACTTTCAACCTGGCCACGGCACCACTCAGGTGTGCACCACTCAGAAGCCCCGCCCACCTCCACTCCACTGCTTGCCCTGTGCCCTTTTGTTCCGACAAGGTCGATGGCACAGGCACGCCGTCTACCGCTCCATGGATAGGCTCCCGAAGATCGAGGGGCGCGTGCGGGTTCCTGCGGCACGGCCCTCCTGGCTGCGAGAGCGCGCACGGGCCGGCGGAAGTGAGCGCCTCGCAAGGAGCGGCGCTTGACCTATTCTCAGCAGCTCCGAGACTGAGAGCCACCCGTGAATGTGGAGGCATACCGACACATACAGTTGAGGGGATTGCCTGCTGATGAAAGATGAGCAACTGGCAATGGCTCGCCCGAGATGGTGCACCCCAGGCGCTGATGGTGTTTCACGCCAATCGTGGGCAACCGCCATGGTGTTTCACGCCGATGGTGTTTCACGCCAAGGTGGGCAAGCGCCAATGGAGGGTTGTGAGGGAACCCACGCGGATGTTGTGAGTAGTACTCGGGTGTGTAAATCTAGGGTGGTGGTGCTTCCTGTAGTGGGGGAATCAAGGGCAATCACTGCAAGAGAAGGCGATGGACTTTCCGGAGGGTTTGAAGAGCCGTATCAGCGGCCTCGAAAGTGTTGCGAGCTCTGACACGACCAAGCAGCGCGGGTGCGATCACGATACCCTCCAAACAGCCATCCATGCACAGCCACCGGCGTGGATATGAGCTCTGCCACGCGCGCCGCCCGTCTCGCCATTCTCGCGCAGCCGGACTCGGATTCTTCCGACTGCAGATTGCAGATAACCCGAGCGGAGCCCGCGCAACTTCTGTGGCGCAATCTGCCTGGAGTCATCAAGCGCCAGCTCATACAAACGTTGAGCTTTGGGGAAAGCGCAAAGGCGCTCATCGAGCGTGCACTCGCGTGGGGCTCGCGCGGCTGCGGTGAGCCAGAAATGTGATGACAGTCTTGCGCCATTCCCTGTGCCTTCCCTGCATGTCGGTGTTCAAATGCGCGTCCAGCGATGAGCGAAGCGCCGGCGCATTCAGCCAATCAGAGTCCAGCGATAAGCGAAGCGCCTGCGCATTCAGCCAATCAGAGTCTAGCAATAAGCGAAGCGCCTGCGCATTCAGCCAATCAGAGTCCAGCGATGAGCAATGCGCCTGCGCATTCGGCCAATCAGATTCCAGCAATAAGCGATGCGCCTGCGCATTCAGCCAATCAGAGTCCAGCGATGAGCGATGCGCCTGCGCATTCAGCCAATCAGAGTCCAGCTATGTTTAAATTTTGTACATCGGAACAACGTTCTGATTGATCACAAAGCAGAGATCTCCGTAACTCTAGCTCACTTCAATTCATACTCGTGAGAAGTAATTTTTTACGTGCTACCAACCACAAATCGTGGCACAGATCATACTAGCTAACTATGATCCTCCTGTGTGCCTGCCACCTCAGTCGCGCTGTGTCGATCGTTCGTGCTTCCACAAATCCCGGCTCGTCCTCCTTGAATACTGCCAGCTTCATAGCATTCTCAGTTGAGCCTCAAGAAATTCCAGGAAAACGTAGCATACTTACTTCATTTGGCGGACTCCAATTCCTTCGTCACCTCACCGCAGCGCATCGCGTTGACGCCAGCCGTCACGTCAAGGGAAGCCGAGAATTGCCAGTGGTGAAGCGGAAAATATAAAAGACCAGCAAAATCACAAGTAGGTAAAAAACGCCACGAATTAATTACCTGCAATGGAACAACAACACTTCAGTAATTTCAGGAGTACACCGTGCTTCACCACCGGCATGCTCCCGAGACTGCAGAAGTGGACAGCGTTCGTGCTCTTGACGTCCTCGACGCACCAGTCCTTACCACCAGATCCAGTCGTACACCCCAGGTCTCCCAAGCACCAGCACCGTCGTCGTCCCACCAGCTGCAGTAAAAATGTGTCGCGTTCGCTACGTCGTCTAGAGAGTCGAAAGAACGAACGCGCGACACCGCGCACCAAAACGGCAACCCTAACTATCCCCGGCAAACAAGGGCCTGCGCGGCCTCAAAGCACCACCAAACAGAATAAACATCGACAAGCATCGCCAACCGTGTCGCAAGGTAGTATGTACATAAAATTCCTCTGTGCGTAAATATTCAGCTGGTTCGCCCGGCGTGCCATGCTCCCTTCAATATGCCAACCCACAACTGTAATCTCCAAAAGTGCTTCAAGCCTCTTCCTTCAATCACAGCAACATGAGAGGTACCTCTTTCGAGCCCCTTCTCCTCAATACTCAGCCCCGCGTCGACCACCTCGCAATAGTGGCGCGTTGATGACTGGCAAACAAAGCTATGTTTAAATTTTGTACATCGGAACAACGTTCTGATTGATCACAAAGCAGAGATCTCCGTAACTCTAGCTCACTTCAATTCATACTCGTGAGAAGTAATTTTTTACGTGCTACCAACCACAAATCGTGGCACAGATCATACTAGCTAACTATGATCCTCCTGTGTGCCTGCCACCTCAGTCGCGCTGTGTCGATCGTTCGTGCTTCCACAAATCCCGGCTCGTCCTCCTTGAATACTGCCAGCTTCATAGCATTCTCAGTTGAGCCTCAAGAAATTCCAGGAAAACGTAGCATACTTACTTCATTTGGCGGACTCCAATTCCTTCGTCACCTCACCGCAGCGCATCGCGTTGACGCCAGCCGTCACGTCAAGGGAAGCCGAGAATTGCCAGTGGTGAAGCGGAAAATATAAAAGACCAGCAAAATCACAAGTAGGTAAAAAACGCCACGAATTAATTACCTGCAATGGAACAACAACACTTCAGTAATTTCAGGAGTACACCGTGCTTCACCACCGGCATGCTCCCGAGACTGCAGAAGTGGACAGCGTTCGTGCTCTTGACGTCCTCGACGCACCAGTCCATACCACCAGATCCAGTCGTACACCCCAGGTCTCCCAAGCACCAGCGCCGTCGTCGTCCCACCAGCTGCGGTAAAAAATGCGTCGCGTTCGCTACGTTGTCTAGAGAGTCGAAAGAACGAACGCGCGACACCGCGCACCAAAATGGCAACCCTAACTATCCCCGGCAAACAAGGGCCTGCGCGGCCTCAAAGCACCACCAAACAGAATAAACATCGACAAGCATCGCCAACCGTGTCGCAAGGTAGTATGTACATAAAATTCCTCTGTGCGTAAATATTCAGCTGGTTCGCCCGGCGTGCCACGCTCCCTTCAATATGCCAACCCACAACTGTAATCTCCAAAAGTGCTTCAAGCCTCTTCCTTCAATCACAGCAACATGAGAGGTACCTCTTTCGAGCCCCTTCTCCTCAATACTCAGCCCCGCGTCGACCACCTCGCAATAGTGGCGCGTTGATGACTGGCAAACAAAGCTATGTTTAAATTTTGTACATCGGAACAACGTTCTGATTGATCACAAAGCAGAGATCTCCGTAACTCTAGCTCACTTCAATTCATACTCGTGAGAAGTAATTTTTTACGTGCTACCAACCACAAATCGTGGCACAGATCATACTAGCTAACTATGATCCTCCTGTGTGCCTGCCACCTCAGTCGCGCTGTGTCGATCGTTCGTGCTTCCACAAATCCCGGCTCGTCCTCCTTGAATACTGCCAGCTTCATAGCATTCTCAGTTGAGCCTCAAGAAATTCCAGGGAAACGTAGCATACTTACTTCATTTGGCGGACTCCAATTCCTTCGTCACCTCACCGCAGCGCATCGCGTTGACGCCAGCCGTCACGTCAAGGGAAGCCGAGAATTGCCAGTGGTGAAGCGGAAAAAATAAAAGACCAGCAAAATCACAAGTAGGTAAAAACGCCACGAATTAATTACCTGCAGTGGAACAACAACACTTCAGTAATTTCAGGAGTACACCGTGCTTCACCACCGGCATGCTCCCGAGACTGCAGAAGTGGACAGCGTTCGTGCTCTTGACGTCCTCGACGCACCAGTCCATACCACCAGATCCAGTCGTACACCCCAGGTCTCCCAAGCACCAGCGCCGTCGTCGTCCCACCAGCTGCGGTAAAAAATGCGTCGCGTTCGCTACGTTGTCTAGAGAGTCGAAAGAACGAACGCGCGACACCGCGCACCAAAATGGCAACCCTAACTATCCCCGGCAAACTAACTAACTAAGGCCGCCTGCGCATTCAGCTTAAATTGGAGCAGCCAGTGCTTCGTCAGTCGAAGCTATGCGATCATGATTTGCTAACATTTGGAGACCAAGAGGCCAGTGCCAATGAAGTTGTCTTATGCCTTGTTCATTTCGCTAAGATAGAAGGATTCGAGGATGCCTTCGCAGGTCGTCCAGCCCTCAGAAGTCTTTGTCGAGCCGAGCATCACCGGGAAAGAGCCAGAAGCGAAGCGCGTCCAGCGCTGCTGGCCTGGCGTCCTACTACTCTGATTGGCTGCGCCCCTCCCCCAGCTATGCCATGGGCCCACATGTGCTTTCCCCCCTAACTGACAAACAAGCTTCTGGCGATGCAAAAGCAGTGAGCACTTCGAGGACATACTCGAGATCGGCCACTGTCTCGCCATCCCCGGAGCATGTTGGCTCCTTCTCTCCAGCCCATGTTGACATGCTGAGAAGTGCATCGAGTATGAGCAACCTCAGTGGTAGCAGTGGACCCGGATGGGCCCTTACCAAGCAACGTCGCTCACCCCTCAGGCGTCAACTCACACCTGTGCAATTCGCAGGGCGGGAAAGCGTTGCAGATGCTTTGTAGTGACTGTCGAAGGTGAGTGTGTGCAAGAAGTTTTAAGCTGCACTTGTACAGTAGATGTTCACGGTTGTGCGGAACCTGTTTACTAGCAATGCATGAAGGCTTTTCTCCGAAATTATAAATTCGTACAGGCTTTCACTAATAGCATTGAATTATTGCATTAAGTGTTGCAATAGCATAAGTCATCGATAGGTATCAAGCAAGTTGCTGTGGCACCCAACAGCCTGCTGCTGCATGCATGCACGAATTACTTGGCAATATTTTTCGCTTCCGTGTTTCTTTGTGTGTAGCCTTGAATGAATGCCGCACTCCTGGCTTTCTTTGAGAGGGGGAGTGCGTGATATATATCTATATTGTTACATCATGATCTCCCCGCCTTCTAGACGACAAAGGATTCCAATCTACCTAGGATTCCGCATTGCGAAATAGTGGTCTGATATTGTTATCGACGTCGAATTGCTGGTTTCTAGGTGTTGAGCTTAACGAACTGCAAGTATCCTGCATATCATCAAATACTTGTGGAATGAACAATTTACGATTGTATATTTAAGTAGGACGAAAAGACAATCTGGCATCGATTCGGATACACAATAATGATTTTACGATTATCATCTTCATCATCGGGTTTTGGGGGCACGTTGTTATGGATGGTGGTGAATGAATATGTGTGTATGTACAAATATACCCGTGTGCAACGGCCAAGTCTGGTGTGAATTGACTATTAAGATGGGTTCTCAATGGTGTGAACTTTGGGGGTGATTAATATTCTTCGAGGCTATTTCTAAGCGGAATCGCCGTATTCTCTTCTTCTAGATAAATCTAAAACTAGGTGAAGTCCGGTAAACCATGTCAGCAAGGCGAGGCACAGGCACAAAGTCTGTTGTTATAATCGGGTCACTACCCTCCACGTTGATCACCAACGTGATTCCTTGAAAGTGACCATCTAGCTCTCCTGAATCCAGCATTGTGCGCTCAAATGTGCGGTCCCCTAAGAGTTCAAAGTCTTGAATTTCTTCATAACTTAGTGAGCGGTCTACCGTCAAAAATGTGCGTCGTGTCCTGTATTTGTGAGTTAATTTCTTGCAATATCGATTCAAGCTTGTTTCAAGTTTGAAATGGATGTAGCAAGGAAATATCGAATAACCCCCTCGATCTAAAGCGAAAGTTGTCAATGCCGGCAACCTCTCAACAAAACACTGCAGGTCGTCACGGTTTCCAGATTGCCCTTCAATTTTTAGCCACCTTAAGTTGAGTAGTGGCTGATATTTTTCCGGAAACCGACGAAACTCGTCGACCCCTCTTATCAGCTCTTTAATAAAGTGTTCATGGCAGGGATCCCCTTGTCCGATGGGGCTCGTGTGCAGTTCGAGCCGTACCAAGTTTTTACAGTGTTCCCCGAGGACTGTCAGTATATCAAGATTGGTGAGAACTGTTTTCCCCGGATACAACGAGAGGATTTTGAGAGCACTGCATGAAAGCAGGCAGCTCTTGAGAGTACCACGTGTCAGTCGCAACGCGTGCCTCGTGTTCATCAGGTATGCATCTTCGTCAATGTCTCCCCATATGTCGCATACCGTGGGTTCATCGACCACATCGCCCTCGGCATCGAGTATTTCGTCCACTTGATCCACAGACGGTTCTTGGAAGCCACCTAGGTGCAATTCCTCTAGAGATGACGCAGCAAGACCAGTAAGATCCATCACGTCCGTGGCATCTATACATGTGTGCCGAATATCGAGTCGAGTTATAGATGCGTGGCACGCTCTTGCTAATACTAGTGTTGTCAATTTATATTGGCCACATATACTCAAATACTTCAAGGGGCATGGCCCGATTCTCAAAGTAGCCAAATGAGATACGTCTTGCGACGAGACCGGGATCCCCAGGCTTCTGATATCATACGATTCGAAATGTAGTTCTCTGTTGAGGATCTCTAGCTTCTGTAAGCTGGAGTTGCGGATGCTGACAGGTGATCGCAACATATGCGTATCGCTTATATATAACATTTTGAGCTTAGGGAACCACAACCATAGGGCATTGCAGTGGTGAGGTTCGAGCCACGACTCGTATAAGGCGTCATCATTTGGATCATATTCGTCGCAGTAACACCGAGGAGCGCGCCGCAGACTCAACTCTTCGACGCAGAACGACACTCTGTTGATGGATCGGTGCAAATCCGATGCCGCACAAACGCTAAGCTTACGAAATTGCGGCAGCAGAATAGCCCGAATACTTGAGCAAATGCACAGCATCCCAGCGTCGGCTATCGTGTTCTGTGAATTTTCGGCGTCGCAATCGTCGTGATGTTCGCTGCTGCGCTGAGAGTCGCGCACCAGCTTGAAGATGCGAGCGATTATTTCTTCCGGCATACTTGACAATTGAGTGCATGATTGCGGTTGCCGGATTAATTTCATGATTCCGATCGTATATCTTATTCTGCCTTAGCAGACTACGGGCATACGCATGTTAAGTAGCGGCAGCATAAGCGCCCAAAAATGCTGCAAGCTAAACTGTA
>LGRX02033644.1:0-34324 GCA_001247695.2 Cymbomonas tetramitiformis | reverse complement strand
ATCTGTCCATCCGCCCATGACTCCATCCATCTGTCCATCCGCCCATGACTCCATCCATCCGGGCAGCCAGCCACCCATTCATCCATCCACACGTTTATCCATTAATCTACCCAGTTATTCATCTTTCATGTGCACAAACAACTTTGAATTGAACACATTGTGAGCCCCACAGCCAAGCAGCGAACTAATTGTTGCGGTGAGCGGCGACAGATATACAGCAACACCTCTGCGGTGCCTCCAGACTGTGCCAACTGCACTGGATTCGTGGGGAGGGTGGCTACCAACGAAGTGACGCAAGGCTTTCAGCAAGGGGGGCAGTGGGCGCACGCCATCACCGTGGACTCGGGGGATTATGTGGCTCCAGCATTGGTCGTTATAGCCTATGACTACTACGGCACTGTGCTGTATGTCTCGGAGGCCAACTATATCTCTCTTGTGCAGCATGACTGCGAAGATGCGCTGCTGTCTGGGAACTTGGTGCAGTATGAGAACGGCGTAGGTGCTATCTTTCCGGACCTCATGCTGCTGGGCACCCCCAGTTCCCTCTGCAGCCTACACGCAGTATTCACTTTCAAAAGCACCGAGCAGATTCACAACATGTCAACGGACATCCAGGTGTCCATCAGCCAGTGTCAACCAGGTGCGGGCTCGCTGTTTCTCTCTCATTGGCCACCTCTTCTCCCAGAGGCAGCCTCCGCAAAGAATGTTCCCCGAACTGCTGGGCTTCCTTCGTCTACCCCTAATATGGAGATGCCACACAAACATGGCTATCTCACTGGCTAAGTATGACCTGACCAGATGGGTGTCCCTAAAGCGGCCAGACTAAACCGCATGTTGTGCAGGTGAGTGGTACAACCAGGATGATAGACGATGCATCGCGTGCAAAGAAGGGACGATTAAATTCACCAACTCGTACGTGCCCCTGGCCAGCCTGCTCTGTCAATGCTGAGGGCATTGATCATTCCTCTTTGGAGGCTCATCGCCGTGTGTGTGGTGTGTGGGGAAGCAGCACTACGCCCTGCGAGGAGTGCATTCCTGGGATGCTCTGCCCAGGGCGCAATTCGTATACGCTCCTAGACGGCTACTGGATGGCACCCGGAGTGAGAATGTGTGACGCCGATGATGCAGCATGCGTGATGCGAGGAGTGTATGAATGTACCTTTGTTGACGCCTGCAAGTGCAGCCAACACGGCGAGCGCGGAAATGTGGACGGGGGTCTCCATGTCTCCGATCACCACTTGTGCGCATCGGTGCGCCTCTTCTGTCAACAGTGTGCCCATTTTCTTCTTCCAACGGCCTCCACGATCTTGTGTTGCTCGAGCATCTACGCCGTGATGTGCGCCACATGCCTTCCGGTCATTCGGTTGTGCACGACCTCAAGGTGTGATATTGGGAGCTGTGACGCATCTAGCAAGGCACCGACATCCTGCCAACTGGTGGGTAAGTCTGAAACTGACATCTCTCAAGTGCATGCACCTGGGGGGCTTCGCCAAAGCACGCCACACATCAGGGGCGTTGGGCCTTGCGCAAGAGTGACTCTGAAGGATGAAGGTGCCGAGTGGGGCGCCCCATGAGGCCCATTCAAGTGGTGCGCAAAAACACAGGATGGCTATCATTCCATCTGAGAATTTCCTGAATGATTTTCATATCCACAGTGAGGGTGGCGGGCGGGCTATGTCGAAAGGCCATATGCCATACCCCGGGTGCGCACAGGGCCATTCGAGTGAGGTGGCGCTGTGTGGTTTCTGCGCAGGGCCATTCGAGTGAGGTGGCGCTGTGTGGTTTCTGCGCAGGGCCATTCAAGTGACGTGGCGCTGTGTGGTTTCTGCGCAGGGCCATTCGAGTGAGGTGGCGCTGTGTGATTTCTGCGAGTCTGGCTACTATGGCATCGCGAGCAGCGGGTCGTGCAAGCAGTGCCCGGCCTTGTGGGTCACGTGCATAGCAGCCTCCGCAGTGCTCCTCTCCTTCGCTCTGGCGTTGGTCTTTGCGACGAGGTTGTTTCTTGCAATGCGGACCTACTACAGCAAGCACGCTGACAAGGCGAGTGAGCATCTTGCGCATTCCCTCAAGACGCGTGGAGCCTTGAACATCCTGCTCGGCCACATAGTGCGTCCGCCTCTCCCGAGCCCCGTCCTCTCCCCTCCGGCTACATGCAGAATCGCAGACCGTCATGAGCGCTAGGCATGCATCCGTGCTGTATTGGGAGGCCTCCCGGCACCAGCATGCACTTTCCGGTGGCTATCTATCTGCCTCACTTGCACCGGCTGCCCAATGCAAAGCAGGCTCTCTGATGCTCCAACGAAATGCGGGAGCGTGCAATGAAGAGAGCATGGCTCGCTGGCGAGACGTGTCCGATGTCGCGGGGATAAGTGGTCACTTCTCCATGAGGGCAGGCACTGCGCAGTCCATGGACGGCATGCATATTGCCTGAGAAGGACGATGCTTGGCGCGCATTGCACCTGTCTCGCTGGCGGCAAGCGGCTGGCTGAAGCGTGGCATGCGTGGTGTTGTGCGGGGGTGGCAGCAAGTGCTCCTCCAAACGGCCAACTTGTTCAACTATGCGATGCCGGACAACTTTGCCAACTTTTTGTTACTTGGCTCATTTTTGGATCTCTCCCTCACCGATTGGCTGGGTCTGAGCTGTATTTACGATTCTGCAGGCCTGAAGACGTATCCAGGTGCCCCTGTGTGTGAAGCCAAGTTCTGCACACCTATGTCACATTGCGCTCTGCCTCGGTGTTGATTTCGGTCTGGTCGATGTAACTGGCATGAACTTGCCAGAATGTTAAAAGCACAGCTGCGGTCAGGGGCGCCTCGGCACAGCCAGCTGGAAGTTGGCGGATCTTTGGTGTGCTCATGTGAGTGGACTCTGCTGCAGACGGGATGTTAATGGTGTGTGGGATCCTCATTCTGAGCAGCTTATTACGTGCGGTTCATGATCTTTGCTTTTCTGCCTACACTTGTGTCCCTCCCTATCCTGCTCAAGTTCATCAGCATCGGCTCCGTTCCGCACGAAGGCCATTGTACGCCCTCATCCGTCGACCTTCCTCTTCCTTCTCCTCGGCCATTTCTGCAATGCATCACTAACCCTCCGATGTATTGGCGTCACAATCTTGGCGTCGGATGCGGTAAAGTTACACATCTGATGTCTAATGTCGTCATTCAGGTGCAGCTGGGCGACATTCCTGGGATAAGGGTTCTGTATCTGGCTGCAACTGGGTGGCACTCCAGGGTTTAGGATCTGTATCTGGCTGCAGCTGAGTGGCATTCCAGGGATTAGGGTCCTGCATCTGGCTACAGGTGGGTGGCATTCCAGGGATTAGGGTTCTATAGCTGGCTGCAGCTGGGTGGCATTCCAGGATAAGGGTTTTATAGCTGGCTGCAGCTGAGTGGCATTCCAGGGATTAGGGTTCTGTATCTGGCTGCAGCTGGGTGGCATTCCTGAGATTAGGGTTCTATATTTGGCCACAGGTTGGTGGCATTCCAGGGATTAGGGTCCTGCATCTGGTTACTGCTGGGTGACATGCCAGGGATTAGGGTTCTGTCTGTGGCTGCAGCTGAGTAGCATTCCAGGGATTAGGGTTATGTATCTGGCTACAGCTGGGTGGCATTCCAGGGATTAGGGTTCTATATCTGGTTACTGCTTGGTGACATTCCAGGGATTAGGGTGCTGTATCTGGCTACAGCTTGGTGGCATTCCACGGTTTAGGGTCCTACATCTGGCTAGAGCTGGGTGGCATTCCAGGGATTAGGGTGCTGTATCTGGCTACAGCTAGGTGGCATTCCAGGGATTAGGGTTCTGTTTCTGCCTACAGCTGGGTGGCATCCTAGGGATTAGGTTTCTATAGCTGGTTGCAGCTGGGTGACATTCCAGGGATTAGGTTTCTATAGCTGGTTGCAGCTGGGTGACATTCCTGGGATTAGGGTGCTGCATCTGGCTGCAGCTTGGTGGCATTCCAAGGATTAGGGTCCTGCATCAGCCTGAAGCTGGGTGGCATTCCTGGGTTTAGGGTTCTATATCTGGCTGCAGCTGGGTGGAATTCCATGGATTAGGATTCTGTATCTGGCTGCAGCTGGGTGGCATTCCAGGGATTAGGGTTCTGTATCTGGCTGCAGCTGGGTGGCATTCCAGGGATTAGGGTTCTACACCTGGTTGCAGCTGGGTGGCATTACAGGGATTCGGGTTCTCCATCTGGCTAGAGTTGGTGGCATTCCTGGGATTAGGGTTTAATCGCTGGTTGCAGCTGGATGGCATTCCAGGGATTTGGGTTCTATATTTGGCTGCTGATGGGTGGCATTCCAGGGATTAGGGTGCTGCATCTGGCTGCAGCTTGGTGGCATTCCAAGGATTAGGGTCCTGCATCAGCCTGAAGCTGGGTGGCATTCCTGGGTTTAGGGTTCTATATCTGGCTGCAGCTGGGTGGAATTCCATGGATTAGGATTCTGTATCTGGCTGCAGCTGGGTGGCATTCCAGGGATTAGGGTTCTGTATCTGGCTGCAGCTGGGTGGCATTCCAGGGATTAGGGTTCTACACCTGGTTGCAGCTGGGTGGCATTACAGGGATTCGGGTTCTCCATCTGGCTAGAGTTGGTGGCATTCCTGGGATTAGGGTTTAATCGCTGGTTGCAGCTGGATGGCATTCCAGGGATTTGGGTTCTATATTTGGCTGCTGATGGGTGGCATTCCAGGGATTAGGGTTCTATAGCTGGCTGAAGCTGGATGGCATTTCAGGGATTAGGGTTGTATATCTCGCTACAGCTGCGTGGCATTCCAGGGATTAGGGTTCTGCATCTGGCTACAACCGGGTGACATTCCAGGGATTAGGTCCTGCATCTGGCTGCTGCTATGGCATTCCAGGGTTAGGGTCCTGCATCTGGCTGCTGCTGGTGGCATTTTAGGAATTAGGATGATGTAGCTGGCTGCAGCTTGGTGGCATTCCTGGGATTAGGGTTTATAGCTGGCTGCAGCTGGGTGGCATTCAAGGGTTTCGGGTTCTGTATTTGGTTGCAGATGGGTGGCATTCCTGGGATTAGGGTTCTGCATCTTGCTGCAGCTGGGTGGCATTCCAGGGCTTAGGGTTCTATATGGCTGCAGCTGGTTGGCTTCTAGGGATTAGGGTTCTGTATCCGGCTACAGCTTGGTGGCATTCCAGGGATTAGGTGCTGTATCCGGCTACAGCTTGGTGTGGCATTCGGGATTAGGGTTCTATATCTGGCTGCAGCTGGGTGGCATTCCATGGATGAGGGTTCTATATTCGGCTACAGCTAGGTGGCATTTCAGGGATTAGGGTGCTGTATCTGGCTACCGCTTGGTGGCATTCCTGGGATTAGGGTGCTGTATCTGGCTACAGCTTGGTGACATTCCATGGACCAGGGTTGTATACCTAGGTATACTTCGGAATGCGGTGCAGGTGTCATCAGAGGAGGTATCGCAACAATGCCTACTGCGTGTGAAGTCATTCTAGCCTCTTCAAATCATATTGGAGAGGTCAGCTGGAAGTATGGTTGTTCCCATGTCGATATGACCATCAACGATAACCATCTTGCACTCAGAGGCACTCAGAGGAGATGTCGCTGGCTGTGTTGCTCCATCACACCATCAGGTGCTGGGGTGCTGTTTGCTGGTGCAGGGATCCCGGCAAGGGCCAGGCCAATCCCTGGTGTTGAAATGGAGCTGGCGGACTTCAGAGCGTCCATCCTGCAGGTGTGTGGAAAAATAGTCCATGCGCTCCCGGCAGGGAGAGGGCGACAGGCGTGGCATTGTGTGCGTACCTCCTGGTACAATATGGTTATTGCATTGGGGAACTCCTGAAATCGCGAACAGATGTCATAAACTTTCATGAGGACCGCGAGTCCCTGCGCGAGCATTCACGGAGGGCATACTCCTGAACGCGCGTGCTGACGTGGAAATTATTCTGCAAGGACTTTTTTTGCCAAGCCCCTCGAAATGCAGAGCAGCAAAATGAACCAAAACTCCTCGCGGCGCATCGCGAATCTCGTCATGCAATACGGAGTTTCCATCGTGCAATAACTATAATGTCGGAGGATGAGCCGGCCTCACTCACGAGCGTGTGCTAGCTGCCTGTGCGGCCCAGGATGCCGCGCCAGCCCAAGGGAGCGCAGCGCAGCCCGAAGACGATGCGCAAAAGGCCGCTCACACAGGCTCAGCTTGCACCGATCAGAGCGCTGCTGCAGTTCCCTCAAGTCCGGCGGCGTGCGCCACGAGCTCCTCGGTGGAAGCTTCAGAGGCCCATCAAAGGGCAGAGGGCGCCAACGACATCAGCCTGAATCCCATGCTAGGCAGGCCGATGGCAATGTCAGAGTCCTTGCTGAGGTGCGCACCCCACTTGCTTGTGCCCGCGGCGCTGGGCTGCACCCAGAGGAGCGCCCGATGGTGCGTGGCGCTTGCCCTGGGCTCGTGGCAGGGCGTGTGCCCGCAAGTGGCCAAGCGATTAACGATTGCAGCATCCCCCTTGCGTGCCATGAGTTGGAGAGGCGCCATCTCCGAATGGGGGATGGGAGCGTGGCACATGGACACTATTGGAGCACTTGTAGGGAGCGCAAGCGCCTTAATTGCTATTTGATTTCACCGTGAAGCAAGGTGAAATCCTACGGCTTGGCATGGATCCTGGGCCAGTGGACGCCCGTTGTGTGAAGCTGGGGTGCGGCATGCATGCTTGCTAGGGTGGCCTGAATGGGCCTTTCTGGCAAATGCGCTTGTCCGCCCAGCTGCCAGATGGACACTCTCTGAAACTGTTCAAGGTCCTGGCGTCATGGCATTGCCCTGCTGCACTGTGAACGCACCGCGCATTGCTGCCAATCAAAACAACTCTCCATGTGCTTGCTCCTGGGCCCACTAGTATGCGCTCGACGCGTCTGAAGGCGCTACATTTCTGCGCCTGGGAGAGGTGCCATCTCTCATTTGGACTGGGTAGGATATGCTGGGAGGGCGGGTGGTGGTTTACTACCTGTGGGGACTATGCTGACGTGCTGTCTGCACAGCAAGTGGGCAATTGTGCCTTTTGCCGTTTGCGCGCAGTCATCTGTCAGCCAGCGTCCACGCGGCTCTCCGATGCCCACTGATAGGCTGCCTCCCCCCAAACGCCCGACCTCGCCCTCTGAAGGCATGCGGCTACACATCACTCGTAGCTTGAAGCTGGGATGGTGCCGGTGCTGCCTGCAGTACTCTATGGCTACACATCACTCGTCGCTTGAAGCTGGGACGGTGCCGGTGCTGCCTGCAGTACTCTGTGGCTACACGTCACTCGTAGCTTGAAGCTGGGATGGTGCCGGTGCTGCCTGCAGTACTCTGTGGCTACACATCACTCGTAGCTTGAAGCTGGGACGGTGCCAGTGCTGCCTGCAGTACTCTATGGCTACACGTCACTCGTAGCTTGAAGCTGGGACGGTGCCGGTGCTGCCTGCAGTACTCTGTGGCTACACGTCACTCGTAGCTTGAAGCTGGGATGGTGCCGGTGCTGCCTGCAGTACTCTGTGGCTACACATCACTCGTAGCTTGAAGCTGGGATGGTGCCGGTGCTGCCTGCAGTACTCCTGCGGCTACACATCACTCGTAGCTTGAAGCTGGGACGGTGCCGGTGCTGCCTGCAGTACTCTGTGGCTACACGTCACTCGTAGCTTGAAGCTGGGATGGTGCCGGTGCTGCCTGCAGTACTCTGTGGCTACACGTCACTCGTAGCTTGAAGCTGGGATGGTGCCGGTGCTGCCTGCAGTACTCTGTGGCTACACATCACTCGTAGCTTGAAGCTGGGACGGTGCCGGTGCTGCCTGCAGTACTCTGCACCTACCGCATATGCAAGGCTCAGACGAATACACTGCCATGCGGCGGACGACATTCCCGCGAAAAGGTGATCACCGCGCTGCACCAGCACTAAGGCCTCCTCCAGGGCTTGCCTCTGTTAGCGCAAAGCGGAGGACCACTGCGAGAGCTGTCGGATGAGGGTGTGGGTGTGATGCCCAGGGTGTGCACGCGCTGCGTTGTGATGGGCACTGTGGAGGGTGGATGGAGCGGGGGGGGGGTGGGCACTGAGTGTGTATATGTAGGGGAGTCTTCACTGCTGTTGGACTCATCAGACCTGCGGCTTACGACGAGTGAGAGTCTGCAAAGTGCTGCACAATGCCTGGCGGAGAATCAGCGGCTCGAAGACGAGACGCCTCCACCAAGCAAATGGAACTTGTACCTGATTTTCACGTCTTATTGTGATGGGCACTGTGGAGGGTGATTGCGAGCGGGGGGAAGGGGGGCGTGGGCATGGAGTGTGTATATGTAGGGGAGTCTTCGCTGCTGCTGGACTCAACAGACCTGCGGCTTACGACGAGTGAGAATCTGCAAAGTGCTGCACAATGCCTGGCGGAGAATCAGCGGCTCGAAGATGAGACGCCTCCACCAAGCAAATGGAACTTGTACCTGATTTTCACGTCTTATGTGCTGCTGCTCGTGCACCCAGTGGTCAGCACCTATATGCTGCAGATCTTTGGTTGCGAGCCCATTCGATTGCAAAACACAACGCCCCAGCGGTGGCTACAAGTGGATCTTCGGCAACAATGTAATCGTCACTTGGCCCCCCTTGACCCCGTGTCTGCTGAGCCGTGACTGCCACGCAACTGACCCAATGTGGGTTCTACCTTCCTCCCGGCTGCTTTAGGGAGAGGTATGCATTTTGGCTTGGAGGTAGGCTAGTGCTGGCATGGCTTTGAAGCTTCGATTATTGCTAATGTGGCAGAGACTGGTCCGAAGTAGACTTGCAGCCGCCTGTACATGTGTTCACGATCTGATCTGGGCCTGATCAGTGACTACATCTATGATCGACGCCCGCCATATGCCCGAAATCGATCGATGCTTCCACGTCATATGCCAGCCATCGGCAGGTGCAGGAGGGAGGTGAAGGTTGAGGTTATGCGTGGCGTTACGTCTCCAGCGGAGGCGATGCAGATATGGCATGGCACTTGGTGGGAGCAGGGGACGCATAGGCATGTTGTTTTGAGAGTACACATGTATGCACACGCGCATGCATTAATCCGTAGCTGCCACTCCCCGGCCAAAGATGGGGTTGCAGAGACCACCCTGATGAGACGCGCTGACCTGCAGCTCGCAGCCAAAGCAGCGTTACCGAAAGTACGGCCTTCGTCGTCTCGGCGAACTTGCGGCGCTCTATTCAGAGAGGCAAGGAGGGAGGTGCTAAGCCTGGTGGGCAGCCTTGATGGTTTGCCGAGAATTGTCCGGTGCCCACAGGCTTCACCGAAGGTTGGTGGATATTTGCTGGCATCTCCATTTTTGTCAACATCACCTTCGTGTTGGGATTGCCTATCGGATTGGGTATCACAACGTGGTCCCTGCGCCAGGTCAGCGCCGCAACTCAATCGCCCTCGGCCTGTTGCAGTGGCGACCTGTCTCGCTCCTTCGAGGGCGCTTCGAGGGTGCCTCTCGCGCGATCGCCATTTGCGCGTCCGGTACAAACTGCGTTCCATCCACGCGCTTCTTTGGGTATGCGCGTGTGTTGGGAACAGTCTCGCTTGTTTGGCAGTGAATGCTACCTCCATCCATCCTTCCTTCCTTCTGTCCATGCACCCATCTATTCATCCATCCGTCCATCTATCCGCCCGTCCGTCCATCTATCCGTCCACCCATCCATTCATGCTGCATTGGATTTGATTGCTACATCCATACACCTCACCCGGTTCAATATATAAGAAGCATGCTGTAGGGGATGAGGTACCATGAATCAGCTTTACATGATGGAACTCCAAAGAGGATGCCAGATGTGAGACATTGTGCTCCGCTGGGGTTGTGTCCGCTGTGGTGTAGAATAAAGTCGTGATGATCGACAACCAAATACAATACGTGTGGAGCAGCCAGCTCAAGAAGAGGGATGGGAGGTGGTTCGTCCGCAATCCAAAGATTGGGACGCTGAAGGAGGTGCATCCGGTCATCAACCCGCTCACAGGCCGCCCGCGCACCAAGGTGCGCTCTCGTGGGCCTTCGCCCCCCTCTCACCCTCGCTCTGCGCATGCCGCTCCACTCTCTTGGGCAGGCCGAGCAAATGAGGCCGCCGATGCAGACTTCGCGGATGCACCAGGCACAAGTGCGTTGCCTACAGGGCAGCGACTGGCTCGAGCATCAGCTCCGATGCACCAGCTTTGGCAGCTGCGCCATGCATTCTTGCTATAGGGCCCTAGGCAAGGGAGGGCTGCCAGGGGTTCGCCTAGCTCTCACTTGCATCAGCGGCAGCGTATGCATCAGCAGCAGGTTCCAGGAAGTACCATACATCTGTACTAGGCAATACAGTACGTTCACATGTGTGCGGGAAGCAAACGAATGTGCAAGCTATGATGCCGAACAGCCTCGATGGGGTGCGGCCCAGAAGGCCGCCCGTTCTCTCGATTGAGAGGCATCCGCTTGCGCGCGTGTGTTGCGGAGAGGGCATGGCGCAGGTGGAGAGAAGCTTCCTGGCGAGTGTTGTGGAGATATTCACGGCATCCTATAAACGCGAATATTACTGGTTTGCTGCTCTCGACATTCTCAGGTGAGTGTGAGAGCGAGGAGGTATGCTGCTGAGGCGGCGCAGAAATACTATCGCCGCACTGTGTGCGCGTGGACATCGCACAGCGCGCTGTGTGGAGGAGGAGTCTGGGCACCCTCAATCGATGTGTGCAAGCAGCTCCTGCGGCAGTGGTCCAGGGCACATGTCGGTTTGTGTGTACAGGAGCATGTGCGGCGGATCATTCCCGAAAACTCGTGCATACATCTAGCAAATGGCTTAGCAAGGCATGATGGACCATGCACATCCTAACCCACGCCACATGATCAAGGGTGGACGAGGCATGAGGCGTGTGGAGAACAACGGTCATGCAGTGGTCTGTGCATTGGTTGCATTTCGCATCTCACATGGCATGGTAGGCAGCCGATTAGGCCCAGCCAATCAGCTGCATGCACTTCCTCTAATGATTTTTGTGAAGGAGCGTAATTCTGCAAATTCGACCAGTAGATATAAACATCTCACTAACATGAACATGTATCCACAATGTTGTATATGCACACTGATTTTTTTTCTTTCGTATCTCAAATAGTAAAACACATTTTTTATCGGTGACCCATGGACCAAACACCGTAACGCGCCATATACTCTACTGTACTCTACTAGAACAATACAAATCATAATATAGTACTGAGCACAGATGTCGACTTCGGATTTCCACCTTCGCTTCGATTGCAATTTTAATTGGAGTTGCAATCTCAATTTCAGCAGTAATTTCCTCCAACAAATTAGAAATTATGCATAGATCAAATATGCAATCGTCGATCCTTCCGAGATTTGCACGAACTCGTTCCACAGGATGAATTGACAGGTGCTCAGGGTTGGGCGGGCCTGGAACGGTTTGAACGCTCAGAAAGCTGTTACAGACAGGGGGCGTGGTGCTGTTCAAGTTGGCAGCCAGTGATGGCCACACCCTCGTGATTGTGCTCATCATCACCATGGTGGCTTTGACGGCTCAAGGTGCGCCCTCCCTTGTCTCGTTTGGCGTCGCCGGCTGCAGGATCACGTGTCAGAGTGCCCCAAATTCGCTTAGCACGCGATTAGCCGTGACCATGGGAGGGAGAAAGGGTGCATACCAAAGCTTAAATCCGAGGAGTGTCAGTTAGTTTGTTTGTGGAATGCACTCCACCCGGGTCAATGCAGTGCCGAACAGAGAACATATTACTTCGTAAAAGAAAGCATCAGTTGGCAGTTGTCACCACGTCAAAGAGCTTCCGCTCCTCACAAGCCGCCATGTCCATTGAGCATATGGCAGCTGGTAGAGGCCACAGCTCCCGTAACCAGGTGCGTAGATAGAGCACATGGCAGCTGGCAGAGGCCGCGGCTCCCGTAACCGGGTGCGTAGATGTAGATAGAGCACATAGCAGCTGGCAGAGGCCGTGGCCTCCGTAACCAGGTGCGTAGATAGAGCACATGGCAGCTGGCAGAGGCCACAGCTCCCGTAACCAGGTGCGTAGATAGAGCACATGGCAGCTGGCAGAGGCCGCGGCTCCCGTAACCGGGTGCGTAGATGTAGATAGAGCACATAGCAGCTGGCAGAGGCCGTGGCCTCCGTAACCAGGTGCGTAGATAGAGCACATGGCAGCTGGCAGAGGCCGCGGCTCCCGTAACCAGGTGCGTAGAGCACTTGTCATCTAGTGGGGGCAGATAGATTTTGTAGAGACGCAAGCCGAGCCCATATTGCCTCCTAATATGCACTTCTGAACGTAGGATGGCATTCTGATGGACAAATCGGATGTCCACCTTGGAATTTAGAATGGCGTTGGGACAAACAATTTGTTCACTCTGGAGTTACAAATTGGGCATTGCTGAGTCAGCATACTGCATCTGTCCGTGTCCGCAACGCATTTAAGTTGAAGGTTGTTCTGCAAGGGGAGGGTGGTCACACCAGCAACTCACATTGGAGAAACTATAGCATCCAAAATGATGGCTTGACATAGAAAGGAGGTGTTCGTCAAAGAATGATTTTGGTATTTGATAGGACGTAGTATGGTATGGACTCTGTTGGCACAGAAGTGCAATAATCTTGAATGGCATCTAGTAGTTATCCTGAGATGATTCCCAGCATTTATTCAGCTTGTTTTTTGCAGCTAGATCCACGATGCATTACGATGAGGCACATGGGAGAACGGGGCTCAATGGTTCACAGGACTTTGCCATCCATTTGACGACGATGCCAATAATCTGCTGCAGCTTCTTGTGTTTTTTAATCAGTGCGTGACATACCTGTTGTGCATGGAACAAGAGTACGATAATATGGGCGATTCCAGCAGTCTATTGGGCACCGCCATGATTGCCATGCAGTGTGCGCTGGTGCTATTCACGGGTTTAGTGATCTTGGGTGTTCTCAAACTTCGGGTTGGGGTCATGCTCTCTAACATCTCCCAATTACTGCGGTAGATACAGATAGTGGATGCGAAGCATAGGTTGGTACGGAACCTTACACGCTATCATATGCTGAATAAGATTTTAGTGTAATCGTGTGAGCCCTACTTGTGATAACGAAGTTGCTAGTATCATGTACGAGGGCATGAGCATATGCACCAGTCGCTCACACCCGATGGCGACTATACCACTGCAATAGCAACGGCGCAGGAATGACTATCGCTGCGCATGGAAACACCACGTGAAATCTGGGCGAGTAATATATGGCCCATATGTATAAGAAATAGCTCAGAAACTGTCTGATACGGCATTCGAACTGGGCTGCATTTCATGTGAGCGGGACCTGTGAACCACTTTGGTGAGACCCGTTCACCAAAGTGGTACGCGATAGTGGTTCATAAGATCCACATTGACTGTAACGTGTAATGCACTCTGTATAATAATTATTCTAATATGATCAAATTTGGGATAGACCGTTTTCCCGACATAACTGACACGACAACATGATTTCAGCACATATGAGTATGATAGTCCAATCAGAACATTCTCTACGACTAAAATCGCTCGAAATCCCAGGACGTGTTAAGTATGAGAGCCCGCCGCATTCAGCCTCCCTTAAATATTTTCTTTTCCTAATTATCACTGGTCATGTGAGCCTGGAAAGCTCCAACGGTCAACTCTATAGCCGATATGGCACAGCATCATTCACATCGTGGATACATTACGTGATACATTAGTCGGGCGAAATTCGGAACTGTGAACTCATTCAACTGAACCGTTGACAATGTAGTATAATCTGTATTCAATCGTGCGTACCCGCGAACAAGTTGAAGTGGGGTACGCTACATATTCTTGGGTGGCATATGACTGCTTTTTTGTACAATATGCCATTTTTAGACGGAAAAGATTTGGTCTGGTTTGTCACAGATTCGCCTCACGCGTACGCATACGCATGATACTCGCAGAACTGTGGCATTTTACGTCTGACGCATTTTGCGATGTACAGATGTTATTTGTCAACTATGTACGTAATTTCAACTTAACACGGATCGCTCTTTCTCTCGCAGTGAGACCCTGTACGGTCAAAGCTAAAATTCCTAAGATGGTGTGTTCATCTAAATAACGTATTCCTATTTAATATTCTCACGTATTTCTACTGAGTCAGTGGGTATCCCCATCGTGGGGAATGATAACCTCTGGGGATTGGTATCGGTCCACTCCGTCCGTCCGTCCGTCCGGTCCGTCCACTCCGTCCACTGTGGACGGACGGACGGAGTGGACCAAACATTCTTAACATTCTAAGATTTCACAAATCAGGGCTCCCATACTTAAGCCCATACTTAAGGAGTGTAACGCGTCGGCCCGCGTCGACGCCTGCGTTTTCCCATACTTAAGAAAATTTAAATTTTTTCGTCATACTTAAGGAATATACACTGACTCCCCCCTCCCCCCCTAACCAGGGACTCAAGGGGTATAACCCAGTCGCATGCGAGTGTCAAACGTGCGTCAGAGAGACGAACCCAACGACAGAGCTTGACAATCGTATACGATTGTCACACGTGAGTCTGGGTGTCGGACCTAGTGCACCTGCTTGACAATCGTATACGATTGTCACACGTGAGTCTGGTTGTCGGACCTAGTGCACCTGCTTGACAATCGTATACGATTGTCAAGCAGGTGAGTCTTGGTGTCAGGTGTGCTGCACATAGACATATCGGGGCGTCCAAGGTTCAGGGTTTTAGGATATATGTTGTTATGTATGTTGGAGGAGTTGTAACCGGAGGTCATTTGCTCACACCTGCGTTCGTCACATAGAACCACAACCCGCCCCTTAGACTACCTCACCAGTATGCCCAATATTGGAATATTGCAGTATTGGATATGGCCTTTCGATACTTTTACGTTTCGCGACTGCCAGTTACAACAAGCCCAATGGGTTCCTGAAGACCGTTTAATTCTCCGCTTGTGGCGAACCAGTTTTGAAATGTAACGTAGAGCAAAATAACAGGTGTAAAAAATCTGAAATCAAGCATTCCAAAAAATGTAATCTGAAATCTAGCGTAGAGCAAAATTTGAAAAATTTGAAAAAAGGAAATCTAACGTAGAGCGAAATGACAGATGTAAAAACTCTGAAATCAAGCATTCCAAAAAAGGAAATCTGAAATCTAGCGTAGAGCAAAAATAGCGAAATTTGAAAAATGGAAATCTAACTTAGAGCAAAATGACAGATGTAAAATATCTGAATATCAATCTGATTGTCAAAACTAGCTTTTTCGCAGACACTGAAAGACTTAGACGTTAGAACCCAAAAAAGCCTGCAACCATGGATACCCCCCAACCCCCCAAAAAAACAAAAAAAACGGTGCTTTTCGAAGAATGTATGCGCGATAACCCAAAAAACAAAATGAATGCCGGGCAAACCGGTGCTAAATTTTTCGAAGAATGTATGCATGAATAACCTAAAAAACAAAATGAATGGGGCAAACGAGTGCTAAATTTTTCGAAGAATGTATGCATGAATAACCTTAAAAATAAAAAAGAATGGGGCAAACCGGTGCTAAAATTTTCGAAGAATGTATGCATGAATAACCTAAAAAATAAAAAGAATGGGGCAAAACCGTGCTAAATTTTTCGAAGAATGTATGCATGAAGATTGCATTCCGCACATAATATAGTGAAGTTTAGTCAACTTTGAAATTCGCAACCAATTGTCAAAACCAGCTTTTCTACAGACTTTGAAAGAATTAGACACAAAAAAAAAAAACGTCGCCAGCTTTGACAATCGTGTACGATTGTCAAACCCAGCTTTTATACAGACAAGAATTAAAAATTAAAAAAACGTCGCCAGCTTTGACAATCGTATACGATTGTCAAACCCAGCTGTTCTATACAGACTCAAGAATTAGACTTGAAAAAACGTCGCCAGCTTTGACAATCGTATACGATTGTCAAACCCAGCTTTTCTACAGACTCAAGAATTAGACTTTAAAAAACGTCGCCAGCTTTGACAATCGTATACGATTGTCAAAGCTGAGTCCGAGCCTGCCGTAGTCGCAAGCTTTGACAATCGTATACGATTGTCACAGCTGAGTCCGAGCCTGCTGTAGTCGCAAGCTTTGACAATCGTATACGATTGTCAAAGCTGAGTCCGAGCCTGCCGTAGTCGCAAGCTTTGACAATCGTATACGATTATCACAGCTGAGTCCGAGCCTGCTGTAGTCGCAAGCTTTGACAATCGTATACGATTGTCAAAGCTGAGTCCGAGCCTGCCGTAGTCGCAAGCTTTGACAATCGTATACGATTGTCAAAGCTGAGTCCGAGCCTGCCGTAGTCGCAAGCTTTGACAATCGTATACGATTGTCAAAGCTGAGTCAGAGCCTGCCGTAGTCGCAAGCTTTGACCGGTCCCCTGACTCACGCGTGACAATCGTATACGATTGTGAAGCTTGGGCGCTAGGTCCGGCCCCCCGGTGACTCACGCGTGACAATCGTATACGATTGTGAAGCTTGGGCGCTAGGTCCGGCCCCCTTTCGTAGTCGCAAGCTTTGACAATCGTATACGAATGTCAAAAGCTAGTCCGAGCCTGACGTCGTGGTCAGTTTTGACAATCGTGCACGATTGTCAAAACTGTGTCCGAGCCTGGCGTAGTCGCTGCCTCAGTGTTTATTCGCACGAGATATCGCAGGATTCGCAGGAAAATCGATGTTACGCCAAAACTTGTCAGACCAGTTCAGAAGTCAATTTATAGCCTCTACCGTGCTTTGATGCGCATTCACTCCGAAATTCCATTGATGCAGTTGTCGTGGAGTTTCCTTGCAATAGCTAGCAAGTACGAAGCAGACTGCTGTGGCGGATTATAATTTTCATTTTACTTATAACAATAAGACGAGTTTTTTTTTTAAATCTCGCCCACCTCCTCTACGAGCCCCCCTACCGACTTGGACTCGAGTTTGGAAATGAAGTCGGGGGCCGGGGGGAGGACTACCAGCTTGTATCTGCAGCTTGTATTATAATAGAGGAGGTGTTTTGAAAAATCTTGCCCTCACTCCTGGTCCCGAAAAAGTGGGTAAGTGGGGAGGGGGGGATACCGACTTGGGATTCCGAGTTTCCGCTTCGAGTGGGGAGGGGGATTCCATTTTTAAAATTTTGCTAATTTTCTAGAATGTTTTTGCTAATTTTGCTCTACGTAAGATTTCACATATCAGTTTTTGGAATGCTTGACTTCAGATTTTTTAAAATCTGTCATTTTGCTCTACGTTAGATTTCAAAACTGGTTCGGACCCCCCCATATTATTGTTGTGGGGTTCGGTGTATTCGTTTTACTATAAACAACAAAACAATTACAAAATTCGTTTGGGAAACAGTTCTGACAATCGTGTCAGAACTGTGTATCGCGTGGTCATTAATAATTTATATATAGCCCGTATAGACCGAAAAACGTAGGCATGGTATGCTAAGGTACCATGAAAAATGAATTTTTATAATGAAAGGAATACTCTATATAGACACGGGGTGAGTGTAATGATCTACACATCACTGTGACTGTCGCGCATGGCATCATCCGTGAATGCCCAAAAAATATGAAACAAAAAATCACAGGGTTACTGCCTGACTCACGTTTGACAATCGTATACGATTGTCGAGCTCTGTGTGAATGCCCCAAAAATATGAAACAAAAAATCACAGGGTGACTGCCTGACTCACGTTTGACAATCGTATACGATTGTCAAGCTCTGTGTGAATGCCCAAAAAATACGAAACAAAAAATCACAGGGTTACTGCCTGTCTCACGTTTGACAATCGTATACGATTGTCAAGCTCTGTGGTTAGGTTTTGTCTCTCTGACGCACGTTTGACACTCGCATACGACTGGGTTATACCCCCTGAGTCCCTGGTTAGGGGGGGAGGGGGGAGTTAGTGTATATTCCTTAAGAATGAAGAAAAAATAAATTTTCTTAAGTATGGGAAAACGTAGGCGTCGACGCGGGCCGACGCGTTACACTCCTTAAGTATGGGCTTAAGTATGGGAGCCCTGATTTGTGAAATCTTAGAATGTTAAGAATGTTTGGTCCACTCCGTCCGTCCGTCCACTCCGTCCGTCCGGTCCGTCCACTGTGGACGGACCGGACGGACCGGACTTTCGTGGACCAATATCACCTCTCATAACCTCTTTCGCTACTTTTGGAAGTCGCGAAAATCTTAACATACGCGCCAGCCCTTAGCGAGATTTGTAGTTGGCCGTTCAGTACGTACGAATTGACATTTAAAGATACCATATATAAAATAATAGCTAGGCTAATGCTTCCCTCATCCGCTGCGCATGCACGCTTGCAAGCGAGCGCGCAGATGATGGAAGAGACCCTAGCGAAAACGCGGAAGCGGTTGACATCCGCGTTTCTGCTAGGGCCGACAGCGCGCTGTCAGATGCTCAAAATATGTTTCTTATGCATATACGATATGATATGTGGTATGTTTGTGCTATGCATGATGCCTGTATGCGGTGCGTATGTCGAGCGGCTGGCTCGGTGCGTGTCCAATGACCCCCTCCCTTGCGCGGCGTCCCAGATCCCAGATTATGCACGGATCCCGCGTCCGCAAAAAGATTGTTGTTCCTAACACTCCTCACAATCGGTTTCGAAGTTTCAATGTTTGCGAACTATCGCTCAGACCTCTACCTCACGCTGCTAGACAGTGACTTTCGGGGCCCGTGTGTGAACATGTGAGCGGATTATGTTTTGTTCGACGTGAGCAAGTGACGGAGGCTATACACGTCATCATACCAGGGATATGTGCCAGGGGCACGACGACAGATGCTCGGAGATATGTTTTTGATTGAACGTGCAAAGGTACACAATTCGGATTTTTATAATATACTGGATCAGGGCCAGATTGAGGTACAAACGATAATTCGGTTCCGAGTTCTGAAGGCTAAACACTTCTCAAGTGCTCTACTTATTCACTCGTCACTCAGGTTGCAGGGTCAACCACTCGAGAGCCGATGTCACACTTCGGCTCAACGTTCAGTTCTCGATCCGATCTCATTTCTAATTCCGATTCGTCATTCTCGATTCAGATGTTATGCCAACAGACTGACACGATGACTGCCCCACAGTACTGTCATACTACTGTACTGTCATACTGTCATACTGTCATAGCGTCATACTGTCATACTGTCATAACCTTAATATCTGATATTCGATTTCATTGTCTTTTCAACCCCGATGCGAATCTGACCATTCTTCGAGGGTCTGACTGAGTTCCACGATGACACCCCCCACAGTACTGTCATACTACTATAGTGTCATACTGTCATACTGTCATAGTGTCATAGTGTCATACTGTCATACCCCGGACATCTGGTATTCATTCTCATCGTGGTTTCAAGCCCAATCTCACTGTCATCGTGCCAATCCCAGATTACCCCCGATGACACACATACGGACGCATAGACATATCGGCTCACGCTGTGCCTCCGGGCACAACTCTCCCCCCCTTAGGAGTGGTCTACCTCCTGGGATCACTCCGCTAAGGTACCCATCTAAGTTCCAGTTCTTAGGTTCTCTGGTTCCTTGCTGTTTCCAGTTCTTAGGTTCTCTGGTTCCTCTTCGAGCATAGTTCGCCTGCCGCTACCAGGGCACCACTTTCAAGAAGAAGGGTGCCACTTGGAATCTAAAGCGGGTCTTCAGTGTCGCGGAGGCGTAAATGTCGGAAAAGTTGTCGTAGCAGGAGTGCTGGTACGGGGTATACACTCGCAGATCGACCTGCTCCAGTCTGCTGCGGGTGAGGTCCAAGCTGAGCAGTCTCTGGGTGAGCACCGGTTGCCCATCTGCACGCACACGGTGTCGAAGTAGTACAGCGTAGCAGGGGCGAGGGTGGTGCTGAGTTCGTCCATATGCAGGTGGGTTTCATGTACTGCGTACCATACATGCAGTAGGTACACACCAGCGGTGGGGGAAGCTGGCGCATCATAGGGCGAAGCCGTAGCGCGTTAGGGAAGCGACCTCTGGGGTTTTCCATGAACCAATGTTTTGGCTCTAGGTAGTCAATGATCTGCAATGCTCGTCGTACGATTTTGTCAGCCTGGGGAAGGTCAGGGGGTCCACCAGTGGTGCGCGCTTGACTGTACTGCCTGCAGGGGGGACTTGCCCAAATAACATCGAAGAATCCAGGCGGGTATTGCTTGTAGTCCCATTGCAGGATGTCACACACATGAGTGGGTTGCCAGATATGCCCGGAGTCGAGGGTCACCACTGAGGCGGAGGGGAAGCAATTTAGGAATTCCCTCTCTACTGAGCCAGTACCGCTGAAAAGTACGAGAATCCTGGGCGTGCGGGTTGTCTTTGCCTGTATTGCCAGCAGCTCTGTCACCAGTGCCAACGACCCATCTTCCACGCGCTCCTGGCGTTCCCACGGCAGGGGGATATCATCTTCCATCTGTTCGAGCTGGTCCAGTTCATCGCAGGGATTGGTGATGAGGTGGGCCAGTGTCATTCCGGCTTGAGCGGAGTGGCGGCCACGCTGCTCGCGTCGCCGAGTGGCTTCGTCGCGGACTTGCGCTTCCATGTGCAGTCTCGCTTGCTCGAATTCACGAAGTTGTTGAAGTGGACTTCCGCGTTCAAGTTTGTCACGCGTCCTCCATTGGTCGTGAGCTTTGGAGTAGCCAGTCCAGCGAACCTTCCACTCTTCCACCTCCTTTCCTCGAACAGACCGCACTCGACGTGCAAGGATACGCTCAACGTGTGCTTCCTTCTGACCGTCTACTACCACCTCTTCAGGTACTGCTAGGTGATCGCGTGCGGCAAAAGCATCTTGACCGCTGGTGTACGGTTTGAGGCGATGTTGAGCGAACACGTCGTGAATCCGCCAGTGAGGAGGGAGGCGTAGGCGGTAGGCTACTGGAGCTCCTCTGTCGGCCTCGGGCATGGTCATCTGTATATCGCTGAAGAAGCGTTCGGTCACAGGAACTGGTCCATGCCAGCGCTTGGTCAGTTTCCTACAGATGGAGCGATCCATCACCTTCTCCGTAAGGTGTTTCGCCTCTATCCAGACCAGATCTCCAACAGCATACTCCCGCTGCCCGTGTCTGCGATCAAACTGTTCGCGCTGTCGCTGTTGAGCCAGCTCCAACCGCTGCCTGGCGTCCCGCAGCTGCGACGAAAATTTCACAGCCACTTCGTGTGCGGTGCCTACTCCCCCAGTTCGTCGTCCGGCGGTGGACTGCGCGGCCTCCAGGAAAAGATCCAACTGCGACAGCGGCGAGAACCCGAACACCAGTTCAAACGGCGTGAAGCCAGTAGATTCACTCCTGGAGTCATTGATCGCGAACTCCACGTTAGTGGTGAACAGATCCCAGTCCTCCACATTGGCGTCAACAAAGGACCTGAGCATGTCCTCAATAACTCTGTTGCTGTGTTCTGCCTGGCCGTCAGACCGAGGGTTGTACGGCGTGGTACGAGCCACTTTTACACCCATCAGTCTCATGAGTTCCTGCCAGAAAGCATCTTGAAACCGCGGGTCACGATCAGAGACAATCTTCATAGGCGCGCCATGTAAGCGCCACACCGAGTCAAAGTAGATTCTGGCCACCACAGCTGCGGAGCTGTCGCCAAAGTTCATCGGTACAACGTGGACCATCTTCGTCAGCTTGCAGGTGAAGGCCACGAAAGCATCATTGCCCCTCTCCGATACCGGCAGGCCGGTGACGAAGTCCACCGCGACATCCTGCCATGGCCTGTTCGGGATGCTGTGAGGGTTTAGCAACCCATCCGGGTAAGTTCCCCGCGGTCTCACTGATTGGCACACTGCGCAGGATGTAACCCAGGTGCCCACATCTTCCGCGGCACCACGCCAATAGAAGCGTCGCAGCACCCTCTCCAGAGTCTTGTCCCGCCCAGTATGGCCTGAGGACAATGACTCATGAGCATGGCGAATCACTACTTCTCGAAGTGGAGAGTCCTCCCCCAGCACCAGCTGATATCTCCCTGCAGCGGTCCTCCAAACCACTTCACCCACCAGCCTGAAGTCCTGTAGGCATTGGTGTGGTGCCGCCTTCACTTTCTCTCGCAGTGAACGGAGTGTCCCCTCTCGGGTGTACTCCGCTTTCAACGCACGCAGGAACTTTGAGTCTGACTGCTGGGAGGTTGCGTCCCTGAAAGCTGCTGCCTCACCTGTCCTTATCACAGCGGGGGCCGTTCGCGGGTGCCTCACGCGTGACGGCTGTGGTTTGGCAGAAGGGGCGTGTACTATCAGAACAGGCCAACGAAGGTCGAAGGCTTTCCCATCTGGGTTCTCGAAGAACTGATTGGGCTCGCCCTTATCATCGTGAGTAGGGATGACCTCCACGATCTGCATATTGGCCTTTCTGAAAAGTTTGCGCCACGCGGGGAGCTTGGACTGGTGATCTGGTAGGACGAAGACTGCTGAGGTGTTTTCTGGGTCTGCCTTCCATTCTGCGATATACTTGTTCAAAATCGCCTCCACTGTAATGTGCTTGGAGTTATATGGGGGGTTACACCAAACCCGAAGGCCCCTCCATTTCTCTGAAAGGCAGTCTGTCCAGAACCTATCCGCCTGTCTGTTGCGGCCACCAAAGTCACAACAGGCGTCCACATCGAAGGGTCCAAACTTCTCGGCGTACTTCGAGGAGTACTCTGCTCGGACACGCCAATTCTGTGAGTCTTCGGGGGGAGTCTGCCGTTTCTGCGGGTGAAGGGCCGGGGATGGAGATGACTGCTGGGGCGCCTGCTGCGGGGGTGGTGAACTCTGCACCTTCTCAGTGGGCGCCTCCGATGCGTCAGCTCGTGATGGCGTTTGCGTCTTCGGTGACGCCAACTGTGGAGGCGCTGGGGTCGTAGAGGCTCTTCCAGCACGTGACATGCTCCTCGTTATCCTTATCTGAGGTGGAGCTCTGTCAGGGGTTTGGTGTGGAGCTTCTGTCGGCTTCGCGCTACCAGCTTCAGGCCAGTCAGGCATGTCGAAGTCGAGGTGATTTTCCTTCATTTTCTTATAGAGCTTCGGATTAACGAGGGCGATGGTCTCCCCCATGTCCATGGCCTGTTCCGCCACGGAGAGGGTTTCCACTGCTGAGAGCCAACAGTCAACCGTCTGGGCCCAGTGGGGATGAGCTGCGGGTGGTGAGCTGGAGAAGCATTCAGACTCCAGCGTTGCCAGAGGGTCTTTCGGCAGGTCTGAGGTGGGGTCGATCACTCCTGCCTCCTTCAACCCCTCGCGAACGTCCTTGTCTTTGAAGTCGGGTCTTCTGGACAGGGCGTCTGGTACCAGCAGCAGCGCTCCCTTGATATACTCCATTCTCGGGACTCCCACCTCTACCAGATCCATGTACCAGCGCGCCTGTCTGCGGCTAAGCTCTCTGCCAGGTTCCATCAGCCATTCAAGGGGGCGGTGATCACCCTGGATGCGGAAGTTGGTAAAGATGAGGTAATGCCGCCAGGTGACGGTGGTACAGTGGTGTAGAGCACCTAGCTCACGCTCGCCGGTGTGGTAATTCTGCTCGGCGGCTGAGAACTGGCGGCTCTCGTATGCTATCACGCGCAGCCCAAGACCATCTCCATTGTCTTGCATAAGTACTCCCCCAAGAGCGATGCCGCTAGCATCCGTCTGCACCACGAAAGGCGCGGTGCCGTCTGCGGCACCCTTAATGTTGGGCAAGGCGAGCACTGGCGCTGATGTGAGGGCCTTCTTCAGCTCCTCGAAGGCCCACTGCTGCATGGGACCCCACTCCCAGGGTACGTCCGACTTGGTCAACCGGGTGAGGGGCTGAGCGATCTCGGAGAAGCAGTGGATGAACCTGCGGTAATACCCCGCTAGGCCCAAGAACTGCCTGACGTGGGTAACCGTCTCCAGCTCGGGCCAGTCCCTCACCGCAGCCACCTTGTCGTGTTGGGGTCTGCAGCCATCTGCGGAGATGCAGTGGCCAAGGAACCGTAAGGATTTCTTCAACAGTTGGCACTTGGACCTCTTGAGGAAGACGCCCTTCTCCCTGCATGTCAGGAGCAGTTGTTTGACGTGCTCGTAATGCTCTGCAGCGGTGTTGCTGAAGACGACCACATCATCGATGAAGATCCGGACAAATGGGAGATGGCCCAAGGCCCGCTGCATCCGTCGCTGGTACTGAGATGGTGAATTCTGCAGCCCCTGCGGCATGACCAACCACTCATATGACCCCATCTGAGTGGTGAAGGCGGTCTTCTCAACATCTCCTGGTGCCATCGGTACTTGCCAGAAGCCATCCACCGCGTCGAACGAAGAGAAGAACTTCGCACCCTGCATCTCGTCGAACATCATCTGGATGTCTGGGAGGGGGTACTTGTCCTTAACTGTCTGGCGGTTGAGGAGCCGGTAATCGATCACCAGTCGCAGCTCCTTGGGGTTCCCGGGTTTAGGGACCATCAAACAGGGAGCTGCATAAGGACTGGAAGAGGGTCGGATGTAGCCCTTGGACATCAGAGTCTCCACGCGTTCTCGAAGTTGGCGGAGTTCCTCTGCGGACTTCTTGTAGATGCGCTGGCAGGGAGGTCCCTTCTTGCTCAGCTCAGGGTCCAGGTTGATGTTGGCTTCATCTTGGGGGTCATGTCTGAGTCCATCGATGTTCGGTAGAGCAGTCGTCATCTCCTTCTTGTACTCCTCACCCCAGAAGTCCTGAAACTTGAGGGTCCACTCAGGGCTCACTTCTGCATCTTCAGTATCCGCAGCGGGTTCGGCGTTCTCAGAGTCGATAGCCGTGGCTGAAAAGGCAGAAGCGGTATCGTCGGGGGACTTCTCGGCCACCATGAGCCAGGCGGGCTGTATCTCCGGGTCGTCATTGCCGCGTAGCTTCTGCGTCTCCGCATACACCAGGTACTTCTTCAGCTGGGCAGGGGTCAGGAACACCTCATCCACCAATCCCGCGCAGGCCGTGCCCTTCGGAGACCTGTCCCCAGATGCTTTCCCAGGAGAACAGCCTGTGATGGTGACGCGGTCCCCAATCTTGCCACTGCGGGACTTCCTGAGGAAGGAGACGGAGCCATTCCCTTCATAGCCCAGAGTGACAGGAGAGTGACTGCGCAGCCACCTTCCGCCGAGGATGACATCCACCTGTATGCCCAGTGGCAGGATCCGGAGGGCAAGGGCGTTCTCCGTATAGGTGCCCGTGGTGGTGTGCGTGTTAAACTTGGCGTACGCGGTGGCGCCAGTGATCTTCACAGATCCATCCGCCAGGGTGACTCGCATCTCGGAACCGGCTCGTGTTGTGAGGCCACATCGCTTAGCGCTCTGCTCCGAGATGAAGTTGTCAGAGGCCCCCGAGTCAATCAACACCTTGACCGTGTGCCCTCTGAGGGTTGCGTAGAATACCAGTAGTAGCGGTCCTTCTTCGTCATGTGCCGCTGCGAGGGTACCCTCGATGTCGGTCTTCCACTGAACTCCCCCATCTGTGCGTATGCTTTTGCACTTGAGGTTGGGGAGGAGGTTGTCCGAGGCCTCGCGGCATTCTTCCAGCGTTTGCCTACACGCGGCGTAGAACTCCTCATCCAGCAAATCAACATCTTCAGGCGGATGGCTGACGAGGTTGTCTGCACTCGCCGTCAGCAGGGTGCCCGCTGAGGTGCATTCGCTCGAGGTGGGGCTGACATGAGTGGTGTCGCTGGTGGTAGGGCTCACATGGGTGGTGTCACTGGTAGTAGGGCTCACATGTGTAGTGCCACTGGTGGTAGGGCTAACATGGGTAGTGCCGCTTACTGTGGGGCTCACGTGGGTAGCGACACTATCGGTGAGACTGCCATGGGTGAGAGGGTCCTCGTCATGCTGAGGGCTGCCAGCAGGGGAGTTGTGGGCGAGTTGGTGGGAGCTCTGGTGGTCAGTTCTCGTCTGAGGGGTCCCAGCTGCTGCCATCTGCTGGGTGAAGCAGAGCGAGTTGACCGAGGACTCCTCTTCCATCACCTCAGGGTCTTCAGCGATGGGGTGGCTGTCGAGACAGGGTGGCGCTTCATCCGCTTCATGCGTTTTGACGGTGGTCATCTGCTGGGTGAAGCAAAGCGAACTGGGTGCGGAGGTCTCCTCCGCCTCTGAGCAGTAGGGTGAACCTTCGGGGTTTCCTCCCGGAGTGGCCGGCGCGTTATCATGGTGCGAAGATGTGGTCTCTGCTGTGGGCTCGGCCAGTGAGGATGATGGAGGGGATGCTCCCAGGGGGCTGGGACCCAGCTTCCTCATCTTGTACTGGTGTACTGCGTGCAGACTGCACCAGGCACCAGGTAAACCCACATCTCCCGCTGTCCCAGGTATCGTGCCCACTTCAGTGTCCAGGGTGCAGAGGGATGTCGAAGACCTCGCTGCTGCTCTTCGTGCGCCCTCCTTTTCCCACAGCCTGCTACCTGGGGAAGAGTCTGGACTCGAAGTGGCGATTGCCTTTTGCTGCTCGGCAGGCGACAGCTCTCTCCAAGCCACGTAGAGGTCGTGGGAGCTGGTGTTAGAGGATTCGGGGACTTGCTGGCGACCGTCGTGTGAAAGGAGGTGCCACAATGCTATGCGCTGATGGCCTTCCTTGCGATCTTGAGGTTCGCGGGCAATGCGTATCCTCTCTGCCAGCTGGTTGGCGCGGTTCACGCGTTCCTTTGGCGATCGACTCCCAGAGTGTACGCGGCTGCGGACGCGCTCCGACATTTTATCTACCAGGTCCTTGGCAGCCTCTGGGGACTTGCGCAGAGCTCTGCGGACCTTCTGCATGGCGACTTCGAGGGGGAGGGAGTACAGATCTCTCTTCCAGTGCCACGCAGTTAGCCTTTTCCGTGGGTCTGCGAGGTTGGACTGATAGATGGGCAGCGGTAGGACAACACGCGGTCGGGGGCGAAGGTCGCGGGGCTCTCCGCGGTTGTTGCCCATAATGGGGGGTCTGTGCCGGGGAAGTCGCCGTCCCCTCCGACCCTCGATCCTCGCTTGTGTATAAGCGGGACCGTCATCAAGAGGTAGCGACGGCTCATCGAAGGGGGTGCTTCCTGCGAGAGGGTGGCTGGACAAGTCATCCCTCGGCGGCGATGGGGCACCAGCTGAGCGGTAGGTGCGTCGCAAGCGGGTCCCAGAGGTGAAGGCCACACTCTTGGGATGGGGACGTTGGCCCCAAGGGTCTCTGCGTCCTCGGGCGCGACGGGGTTCCACTGGTTCTGACCGCTTCTCCAGGGCGGAGAGGGTCTGATCATCAGGGCAAGACCTCACTTCCCCGAAGGGCAGGGTCTGGGGCTGGCCGCCGGCCAGTCATTCATCGCTCTCCACCAGGGGAAGGCCGTCACCCTCCACAAGCTCGATGCCCGCAAGGGCCGCCAGGGTCTGATAGCTCTGCTCGTCCTCACAGGTAGCGAGAGCCAGGACCTCCTCGGAGAACTCTTCTGGGACGCCATCCACCGAGGAGATGTCCTCCTGCTGCTCGATGGCCCAAACGACGGCGGCTACATACCCAGGGGAGTTCGCCAGTCGAGCGGGTGCATTGGCCCTCCACTCCTTGAGCTTAGCCTCGTCCGTACAGTTACGGACGATGTGCTCCGCAGAGCCACAGGCGAAGCACCGGCGGACTTTCGGAGCATCAGGGCGGGAGAGGCCAGGTGGTGGTGGCAAAGGAGTCACTGCCGCGGCGACGGTGGTGGCAGGCCCGTTCTCCAGCATGGCAAGAGCTGGGCGGTTCGAAGAGGGGGTACGCCTGTAGAAGGGGGTGCGAGGTGGTGGGTTAGCGAAGGAAACGGCACGGGGAGGACGGTCTTGGGAGCGTCTCTGAGCCGCCTCCGTGTCAATGTCGCTCTCCACCTCCTCAGCAACTTCCCGAATCTTCAACAAGGCGTTGTGGGTGCCGGGGATGTCGTCAGCGACGGCCTTCCTCTCCCACTCTTCTGGTTTGGAGACATCCAAGTGGATGGCTCTCAGGCGCCGCATCACCTTGGGTGCATATTTCAGCCCCCGGCGGTACGTGGAGAGCATCGACAAGTTGGTCATCTCCACGCAATTTGGGACTCTGCCGGCCAAGAAGTTGACGGAGGCCATGCGGGTCTCCAGTCGCGAGAAATACTCCGCCGCGGTCTCGCTCACCGCCTGCTTCAGGGCAATGGCCTCGCCGTGTGCGTTCTCCAGGTAGGCCTGCGTCAGAGAGCACACCGCCAGATCGCTGAAGAACACATCCAGGTCCCCGTAGCGTTGGTGCCAAGCTTGCTCGGACCCAAAGGTCCCCGCCGCGCGCTCCAAGAACTTCCTCTGCTGGTCTTGAAGAGTGTACTCCTTGAAGCTCCAAAGAAGGCTTGACACACTCGCCTGGTACTCTGATACTGATGGCGTACAACTGGGAGTGGTCAGTGCTTCGATCACGATGGCCTCCTGGAATACCTTCCGCACCATGTGGGAGTAGTGCTCCAGCTGCGTCAGGAGGCCCTCCTTGTCGGCCGATTTTGTGTCGGACGCGGAGCGGGGGAACCTGGTGACGCTCTTGACCAACTTTAGCACCATCTCTTTGGTCTTGTGCTCCAGGCGGACCTCGTCTGGAGATGCTCGCAGGTTAGTGCCCTGCGGCAGACGGACGATGCCTGGAACAAAGGGGGTGGCGCTGGGAGAGAGCACGGGGTTTGCAGCGGCGGCAGAGTGAACGGGGTTCACGGCAGCGGCAGGGTGGACGGAGTTTGCGGCGGCGGAATGGGGAAAACGGGCAGGGGGTGGCGGTCCCGGGGCATGCGCGGGCGGAGGCGCAGGCGCGGGATTTGTGGGGACTGCGGTCGGAGTGGGCGGTAATGCAGGGGCTGACGGTGGTGCGGGGAGTGGAAGAGGTGTATGGAAGGGCAGGGGTGTGGATGGTTGTGCGGCCACCACGCTCATGCTCCGGTACCAATCGGAGTTGCTGACCTCCGACCACGCGGCGAGCCCGTCCTGATCGAAGTTCTGCATCTCCGACTCCCGCGCAGTAGCAGGGATCCACTCCCATACTGGCTGCCCCATGCTGGTAGACCGCACATTGGCCGCGGCTGGGTCCCCCATTGCCATATCCATGACCTCGCGGTCGACCATAAGGACCCAGGTCTCCACACGAGGGTTGGTAAGGGGTAGGGGTGCATGGTGTAGCCGGCCCCCCATGCGCGCATATGCAGTCAGCGGCGCTCCCAGCAGGTGCATGATCCTGAACAAGATGGCGTCGCCCTGCACCCCAGCCCGGCGGCGTTCGTCCCATGGTAGGGAGACGGTTGCCGCGCCTCGCACCCCAGCTGACTGGTGCACCCACAATGACCCACCATCGTGGGTGACGAAGAGGGCTCTGACCTCTGGGTACTGAGGGTAGGAGGGCTCTGGTGCGGGATCGTCAGGGGGATCCTGAGGTGGATCACTAGGGGGGCCTGGTGGCGAGTCGCTTGAACTGGAGTCTCTGGGCTCTGAGTCGGGATTGCCACCGCCGTGCACCACCGTCTCCATCGACTGTCGCCGGCGGGCCACCATCATGTTATGGGGATTTGGCCGGCCCTGAGTGGGAGGTTCGGCGGGAGCGGTCTCAGCGGCGGTCTGAGGCACAGGAGGGGTTACGCTGGCAGCAGCGTCTGCCTCGTGTAGATGTTCCGCCGTCAGGCCCTGTGCGCTGCCCTGAGGGTCGCCTGGTGGGGAGACTCCTGCCGACGTCGTCGCACCAGGCAGCGCGAGTCCTCTCGAGAGCACCGCGGAGATGTCCAGGGCCTGTACTGCCGCTAGGACTTCTCTGCGAATGTGTTCACTTCGGCTGCTCGCGTCCGAGTCAGAGCCGGACCTGTGGGCGGCCCTCCGCCTGCGCTCAGCTCGTGCCTGCGTGCTTCGGCTGCCTCTGGTCCCCGTGCTGGTGCGGCTGATGTCCGTGCCAGAGTCGGGGTCAGAGTGATCAGGTGCGTGGCTTGGACCTGGGAGATGCTTGCCATGTGTCGCAGGGCCCGAAGATGCCCTTCGGGAACGCCGACGCCGGCGAGTCTCTGAGGTTGTCGCCACCGCGGGAAGGTGACGCACCAAGAGCTGGGTGCCGCCCAAGACGTTCTGCTGAACCCCGCTGTCAAGGGGTACCTGCAGAGGGTCCGGCAGGGCCGCGGCGCCGATGCTGATGAAGTGCTGCAGCGATGAGGGATCCGCGCCTGAGTCATGAAGCGTGGAGGTGGCTGGCGCCAGCTGATGGGGCTGCTGTGGCTGCTGCTGCTGCTGCTGATGTTGCTGCTGTAACTGCTGCTGTTGTAACTGCTGCTGCTGTAACTGCTGCTGCATCGGTTCCAGTGGCTGCTGCTGAAGCCACTGCTGTTGCTGCTGCTGGTACGCGAGCCACTGCTGCTGCTGCTGTAGCTGTTGTTGGAACGGTGTGGGATATGCGCCCACGGGGTGATGGGTTCCCAGTGTGAACGGCACTGGTGATACTCCCCCAGCGAGGGGCGCTGATTGGGGCAATACCCAATTGACGCCGTTCCATACAGCCTGTGCGGGGGTGCCATCCGGCATGGTGTATGGGCGGGGCACCGCTGTGTAGGGCATGGTGGTGCCTGGATGTGGAATGGGGTGAGCGGAAGCGTAAGCGGCGGGTGATGGGAAGGTGAGGGGCGAGAACAATGGGGGGCGTGACGGCTCTGCACTGACCCCCATGCTGGGAAAGGACTCTGATATATGTTGCGACATACTGGCTGCTGAGCTGATCAGATCGCACGCTGGGTGTGGCAAAAGCCACAGGTGAGCAGAAGGTAGGAAGTGCTCGCCTTTATTTATTCAGTGTCGCTTTCGTGAGGGGGGGAAGGAGGAGGTGAAGGTGTAGGGCTGACTTCTGGAGACGGTGGAGCGTCGGCCAAGGTTTCACCAGGAAGCACCGGTATTGCTGGGTGGTAAGGGTCCGGGTAGTTGAAGACGAAAACCGTGAACCCCTGGTAGTACCACTCACGGTAGTGGCGCGCTGGTGGGATAGCCAGGGTGTATGCTGTCCAGGCGCTCAGTTCTCCTCCTCGTCGTCAGAGGATGAGGGGGAAGGAGGACCGCTCCAAGGACCGCTCTGCCAGAAGGCGCCTGCTGGTGGGTAGGTGGGGTCTGGAGGGAATACCCACTTGATGGGTCCTTGCTTCCACCACGCTCTTCTGTATTCTTCTGGCGAAGGGGGTACTGCCATACACCGGCGAACTCAAAAATTCGCCAGGGCTCCGCGACACAGATTTCAAGTGCCTATGTATGCAGGCAGGGGTCAAGGAACTGCAACCAGAAAGCTCAGCAAGGTCCCAGAAAGCTCAGCAAGGTCCCAGAAGGTAGCCGGACTTCGTACACTCCCAAAATATTCCAGCCAGAGGGTAAACCAGAGGTGTCCAGAAACTGTCCAGAAACTGTCCAGAAGCCACTAAAAGCGCTACTTTGAGGGGTTTTCCCAGCTGCTGGTGGCCGTGAGGGCGGTATTGGGGGGTTCTAGGGTGTTCTATGGGGTCTGGGGAAGGAGTTTTTGGTGGTGGGGGCTACTGTGGAAGGTTTGGGGGTAGGCTGAAAAGGGGCTAAAACGGCTATTTTGGGCTGTTTTTGGCTGTTTTTCGCCTTTTTAAGGCTCTAGAAAGTGGGCTATGAGGTTTTCCTGGCTACTATAAACCGGGGAAACCCTTTAGGGTGCTCCCTGACGGTTGTTTGTAGCCTGGGGCAGACTTGGAAGTTAAGATCGGAAAACGAATGCTGACTTTTTTGAGCCTGGTTGGGTCCCCAGTGTTAAGGGGCGAAAATATGAAGTTTTGGAGATGTTTTCCAAAGGATACGGCCGTTGTATACCAAAAAAAATGTACTTACGGAGGCTAAAATTGCGCCCAGATAGCCGGAAGTGCAGCTCTCCCCCTGTAGTACAACGGAAGTTACAAAAGGCCCGTGGGCGAGTTGCGCAGAGGCGAAATCGCAGCACGCTGATACCAAATGTGCCAGGGGCACGACGACAGATGCTCGGAGATATGTTTTTGATTGAACGTGCAAAGGTACACAATTCGGATTTTTATAATATACTGGATCAGGGCCAGATTGAGGTACAAACGATAATTCGGTTCCGAGTTCTGAAGGCTAAACACTTCTCAAGTGCTCTACTTATTCACTCGTCACTCAGGTTGCAGGGTCAACCACTCGAGAGCCGATGTCACACTTCGGCTCAACGTTCAGTTCCCGATCCGATCTCATTTCTAATTCCGATTCGTCATTCTCGATTCAGATGTTATGCCAACAGGCTGACACGATGACTGCCCCACAGTACTGTCATACTACTGTACTGTCATACTGTCATACTGTCATAGCGTCATACTGTCATACTGTCATAACCTTAATATCTGATATTCGATTTCATTGTCTTTTCAACCCCGATGCGAATCTGACCATTCTTCGAGGGTCTGACTGAGTTCCACGATGACACCCCCCACAGTACTGTCATACTACTATAGTGTCATACTGTCATACTGTCATAGTGTCATAGTGTCATACTGTCATACCCCGGACATCTGGTATTCATTCTCATCGTGGTTTCAAGCCCAATCTCACTGTCATCGTGCCAATCCCAGATTACCCCCGATGACACACATACGGACGCATAGACATATCGGCTCACGCTGTGCCTCCGGGCACAGATATGCGAATGGACAATGTAAACTTTAAATTTCACCAACAAATATTCAATTGCATATGAACTCTTGGTATACTCACTACATCGCGGCCAGACTTTTGGCTTGAAAAAAAAACGATTCCCACAAAACTATTGGTTATTGATTATAGAGACCACATGCTAACATGACCTGGACGCTATCTTCCCGGAATCATAAAATGTTGATTGTATATGATATTTTGTCCATTATATGATTTGTACCCAAGGCAAATTCTGCTTTCACCGCCAGGTTGATAACTCTAAAATGCGAATCTTACGATTCGAAGCACTGTTAAGACAGTAAATTGGTTATCTACGACCCCCTTCGACCCTAGCAGCCCTCAGGGAAACTCCTTACGAAAGTGGAATTAAGAGTTTTTGGCTCACCAAAGTGATCCCGGTCGATGCGAACACTTAATTTTTGGACAAAAAGATGCGCCTCATCGAGACCTTTCCAACGATCCGCGAGTTGAGTATTTGCTGCATCGACCGGGATCACTTTGGTGAAGATTTGCACCCTTTAGTGAATCACCAAACCGGTTTGGTGATGTGCTAGGAGGACAAGCACGACTGCAAGCGATAATAAAATAGGGGGAAATGGCTAAGTAAAAAGTGTGGAGTACTCAGTAGAAGTACAGTGCCTGAACTGAAATGATGACAGACCTTGCTTGAGACACTATGCTATAGCAGTAGCAGTAGTAGTAGTAGCAGTAGTAGTAGTAGTAGTAGTAGTAGTAGTAGTAGTAGTAGTAGTAGTAGTAGTAGTAGTAGTAGTAGTAGGAGCTCCGGATGGAGCTCCGATAAGAGCAAGCTGAGTTTGTGAGACTGTGAGTTGAATTTGAGTAAAACAAAATAAGAAATAAATGTGCACAGCCTCTTGCATATAATTGTATAATGTGTACTTGCTTGTTGCAGTGTCCCTGCCTTGCTTGCAAGCATACTAGAGTTAAGAAGACTGAGCCCCAGCTTCTGCTCTAGTGTCCTAGCTTGTTAGGAATAGTAGTAGTTAGAAACCAGTAGAACAGAGTATGTGTGGTGTAGACTCCCACAAAATGGTATCAGAACCGGCGAGCCCCAAGCTCCGGGCGAGGGCACCCACCGATGGGGTGCATCGCCACGCGCAGGCAAGGCGCGCGGCCCAGCCTTGCCCGCGTGTCGCCACCGGGGTGAGTACACCGTGGTGCTCACCTGCGCCCTCCCCTAGGGCCACCCGAGAGGAAGCGTCCAGGCGTGGACCGCTTTTCTTTTTGGGGGGGGAGAGAGTGCGCCGCGGGTGGCGGATGGCAGCCACCGCGAGCGCGCCGTGCGCACCGCCATGAGGCAGCAGCGCTCATCGTGCTGCCTCGGGCTGCGTGTCGCGCCGCTGCCCCACCTGGCACACCAGACGGGTGGTGCCTAGGGGTAGCGCGCCGCGTGTGCATGGCATCCGGGCGCAGCGAGCCTCCCTGCAGTGGATGAGGCGCGCGCTTGGGAGCAGTGCACCGCGCACGCACGCCCCGCCGATGGGCGCGGAGCGCAGCACCCACACGTGGGTTGCTGCTGGGGCCGGCGAGCCCCAAGCTCCGGGCGAGGGCACCCACCGATGGGATGCATCGCCACGCGCAGGCAAGGCGCGCGGCCCAGCCTTGCCCGCGTGTCGCCACCGGGGTGAGTACACCGTGGTGCTCACCTGCGCCCTCCCCTAGGGCCACCCGAGAGGAAGCGTCCAGGCGTGGACCGCTTTTCTTTGGGGGGGGGGAGAGTGCGCCGCGGGTGGCGGATGGCAGCCACCGCGCGCGCGCCGTGCGCA
>LGRX02033643.1:0-21314 GCA_001247695.2 Cymbomonas tetramitiformis | reverse complement strand
TGTGACACGGCGTGTGTCACAGTACGAACCTACAGATCAGTCAGCAGTCCAGTGTTGGTCCTAGGGATCTGTCATAGGGGCCTGCACCGGGACTCCCAGTCAGGGCTGCCTATACAGATTTCAGCAATGTCTGGATCCCAAAACTCCGTAAATGCCAAGCGTCCAAAAACGGTCAACTCAACCGCGAGATTCGTAAATGCGCCCAATCAACACAAACAAGCGGCAAGCGTGGCAAAATAAGGTAAAATGATACGGGTAATGAAGTATAGAGCCGTGAGGAAAAAATGCGGAGCGGCGGGGGTGGGCGGAAAGTAAGAGTGGGGGGTCGAGGTCCGCTGCGCTTGTCGAATCATTGTCATGGCCCATTTTACGTGTCGCGGGCCAATAGGTACCATACTCTGCGCGATGCTGCATACAGACGGGGGGGGCAGCGCTCTCTGACCCATCTTCTCCATACTCTCCTCCGCCACTCGTCGCGCTTACCTCATCATCTACACAGTCACGTTGTGCCGCAAAAACACGGCACCCCGCAATATCCTACCTACGCAGCCACGCTCGCCCCTCTACAGCTTTAGCCAGCAAATTAGTGGCTTTGAATCAAAACCACTTTAGGCAAGTGGTAGGCCTATAGCCTACTAGAATGACCTAGTGACACAGTGAAAACGCTGAACGCCGTAGGGTTTGAGCGAGGCAATCGGGTATCATAAAAGATAGAATGAATACACGACTCTCGGGCTATCTAAGCTTTGAGGCCGTCACTAGGCGATCGTACCGTGTGTCACAGTCTAAGCTACCGAAGTCGAACTACTGAGTACAGGTAGGAAGTCACTGTATTGTCACTGTCACTGCCATACATCATACGCGGGGGTACTGAACTATTGGATCTCAACAGATAATGATGGCAGGCGAAACGGGAATGGGAGCACCACTAGACTCCACTACGTGATGACTAGGGGGTGCGCATGGTGAGGGCGAAAGAAGCTGCGAGACGAAGTCGTGGGAGTCAAGGGTCTCGTTGTCGATGGTGAAAATGACGGAGGTGTGCTTGGTGTCTGGCACGTAAGCACAACCAGACACCACCAGACCAAAGCCAAAGGTAGAATGTTGTCGATGTGATCGAAGAGAGATCAACGCAAAACGAACAACGGTAATACGTGCTCGCTGATGTGCAGTGGGCATGGTCGTTGATTGCTGACCGCACAATTTGCGAACCCAAAGATAGGGTTCCCAAGCGAAAAGCGAACTACCTGTAAAATCAAGCAAATCAGGCGATCCAAATGTCAAATTTGGGTAGATTTTGACGGGGGAAACGGCGGTGAGGTCAGAAACGTCGCGCGGTGAACCACTTTTGCTGTAGTATAGGCGCTGCTGGCCAGAGAGTAAAAGACGAAGTTGCGCACAAAGGAGTGCACAAAATGCCGGTTATGCGGGTAATGTCGGAGCACAAGAAATGCTGAAAAGTGTCGGTGGGCCGGTGTTGAGGACGCCACACGGCTCTTCTGTGGCAGTTGTTGTACAAACTCCTTCCAAATAGATAGGTTAATTTCACGGTTCTCATGATTTTGGACCCACCATTTGCATGCGACTTTTCCTATGCAAAGACCCCTAAACAATATGCACCCCCACATAAACATCAATTTAGAAAACCATCAACGAGTACTCAGGTAATATCCATTGAAACTATCTACTAGTCCAAGAAATGGAATCATTCATAAATTCAACATGATGAATTTGTACTTATATACGCAGTGTCCTCAGGCTAAATGCATAAAGATGGTGTTGTCAACAATATGTAGTCAAAACAATCATACATTATACTATTGAACCATAGAGACAGGGGTTTAACATACAAGAATATGACTACGTCAATAACAAAAAACACCGTACAATTCGCAGCTAGGGGGTACATTCTAGTCCGAGAAATCATATACACCGACATCGCTGCGGATCACCCTGCATGCACAACCGCACTTTCGTGCTGGCGCATCCACTGGCTGGGTCAGCTCTCTCGGGAGGACTTAATTCCCTGAGAAAAAACGCTCTCGCAATATATTCTGAGTGCCTGGTTCACTGACAGATCCCAGCACTGAGCTTGATTATATTGCGCTCCCTCTCTCTCTCTAACTACAGCGCTACACCAACCCCGCCGACCGTCCCTGTACCTCCTCCGCGATCCCCGCCTGTTGTATACCCAACGATCCCCGTATGGAATGTACACCGACACCGCTGCGGATCACCCTGCATGCACAACCGCACTTTCGTGCTAGCGCATCCACTGGCTGGGTCATCTTTCTCGGGAGGACTTAATTCCCTGGGGAAAAAACGCTCTCGCAACATATTCTGAGTGCCTGGGTCACTGACAGATCCCAGCACTGAGCTTGATTATATTGCGCTCCCTCTCTCTCTTACTACAGCGCTACACCTCCCCCGCCGACCGTCCCTGTACCTCCACCGCGATCCCCGCCTGTTGTATACCCCACGATACCCGTATGGTATGTACACCGACACCGCTGCGGATCACCCTGCATGCACAACCGCACTTTCGTGCTGGCGCATCCACTGGCTGGGTCAGCTCTCTCGGGAGGACTTAATTCCCTGAGAAAAAACGCTCTCGCAACATATTCTGAGTGCCTGGTTCACTGACAGATCCCAGCACTGAGCTTGATTATATTGCGCTCGCTCTCTCTCTCTCTAACTACAGCGCTACACCTCCCCCGCCGACCGTCCCTGTACCTCCTCCGCGATCCCCGCCTGTTGTATACCCAACGATCCCCATATGGAATGTACACCGACACCGCTGCGGATCACCCTGCATGCACAACTGCACTTTCGTGCTGGCGCATCCACTGGCTGGGTCAGCTCTCTCGGGAGGACTTAATTCCCTGAGAAAAAACGCTCTCGCAATATATTCTGAGTGCCTGGGTCACTGACAGATCTCAGCACTGAGCTTGATTATATTGCGCTCCCTCTCTCTCTTACTACAGCGCTACACCTCCCCCGCCGACCATCCCTGTACCTCCACCGCGATCCCCGCCTGTTGTACACCCCACGATACCCGTATGGTATGTACACCAACACCGCTTCGGGTCACCCTGCATGCACAACCGCACTTTCGTGCTGGCGCATCCACTGGCTGGGTCAGCTCTCTCGGGAGGACTTAATTCCCTGAGAAAAAACGCTCTCGCAACATATTCTGAGTGCCTGGTTCACTGACAGATCCCAGCACTGAGCTTGATTATATTGCGCTCCCTCTCTCTCTTACTACAGCGCTACACCTCCCCCGCCGACCGTCCCTGTACCTCCACCGCGATCCCCGCCTGTTGTATACCCCACGATACCCGTATGGTATGTACACCGACACCGCTGCGGATCACCCTGCATGCACAACCGCACTTTCGTGCTGGCGCATCCACTGGCTGGGTCAGCTCTCTCGGGAGGACTTAATTCCCTGAGAAAAAACGCTCTCGTAACATATTCTGAGTGCCTGGGTCACTGACAGATCCCAGCACTGAGCTTGATTATATTGCGCTCCCTCTCTCTCTCTCTAACTACAGCGCTACACCTCCCCCGCCGACCGTCCCTGTACCTCCTCCGCGATCCCCGCCTGTTGTATACACCACGATCCCCGTATGGAATGTACACCGACACCGCTGCGGATCACCCTGCATGCACAACCGCACTTTCGTGCTGGCGCATCCACTGGCTGGGTCAGCTCTCTCGGGAGGACTTAATTCCCTGAGAAAAAACGCTCTCGCAATATATTCTGAGTGCCTGGGTCACTGACAGATCTCAGCACTGAGCTTGATTATATTGCGCTCCCTCTCTCTCTTACTACAGCGCTACACCTCCCCCGCCGACCATCCCTGTACCTCCACCGCGATCCCCGCCTGTTGTATACCCCACGATACCCGTATGGTATGTACACCGACACCGCTTCGGGTCACCCTGCATGCACAACCGCACTTTCGTGCTGGCGCATCCACTGGCTGGGTCAGCTCTCTCGGGAGGACTTAATTCCCTGAGAAAAAACGCTCTCGCAACATATTCTGAGTGCCTGGGTTCACTGACAGATCCCAGCACTGAGCTTGATTATATTGCGCTCCCTCTCTCTCTTACTACAGCGCTACACCTCCCCCGCCGACCGTCCCTGTACCTCCACCGCGATCCCCGCCTGTTGTATACCCCACGATACCCGTATGGTATGTACACCGACACCGCTGCGGATCACCCTGCATGCACAACCGCACTTTCGTGCTGGCGCATCCACTGGCTGGGTCAGCTCTCTCGGGAGGACTTAATTCCCTGAGAAAAAACGCTCTCGTAACATATTCTGAGTGCCTGGGTCACTGACAGATCCCAGCACTGAGCTTGATTATATTGCGCTCCCTCTCTCTCTCTCTAACTACAGCGCTACACCTCCCCCGCCGACCGTCCCTGTACCTCCTCCGCGATCCCCGCCTGTTGTATACACCACGATCCCCGTATGGAATGTACACCGACACCGCTGCGGATCACCCTGCATGCACAACCGCACTTTCGTGCTAGCGCATCCACTGGCTGGGTCAGCTCTCTCGGGAGGACTTAATTCCCTGAGAAAAAACGCTCTCGCAATATATTCTGAGTGCCTGGGTCACTGACAGATCCCAGCACTGAGCTTGATTATATTGCGCTCGCTCTCTCTCTCTTACTACAGCGCTACACCTCCCCCGCCGACCGTCCCTGTACCTCCACCGCGATCCCCGCCTGTTGTATACCCCACGATCCCCGTATGGTATGTACACCGACACCGCTGCGGATCACCCTGCATGCACAACCGCACTTTCGTGCTAGCGCATCCACTGGCTGGGTCAGCTCTCTCGGGAGGACTTAATTCCCTGAGAAAAAACGCTCTCGCAATATATTCTGAGTGCCTGGGTCACTGACAGATCCCAGCACTGAGCTTGATTATATTGCGCTTGGTATTGCTACCAATTTGCTTTGGTTCTATTGTTGAAAGATTCCATTGAACTTTCTGGTAGGGAAACCTACCCGTCCGTTTGAAATGCAAATGCGCGCCGCCTTAGGGAGTTTTGAGAAGGAACTCTTCGAAGAGCCGCCTAAAGGTAGCCGGGCGTAAAGGCAACCTTACTTGCGTTAGGATGGTGATACGGATCCCCTTATCTCTTAAACGTTTCCGAGTTAACCCTCTATGGAGGGTTAAGATTTCAGATCGCTCAACGGTGTAGATTGCACTTCTCGACAAGGTTCAGGTACATATATCCAGGAATGGCATACCACCCACGCGTGGATGTGGGTGGGGGCAAGGGGTATAAACTAAGGGGTAGGGGATGCCACGCCCAGTATGTAACCCGGCGGCTACAAGACGCACGCGCCCACAGCCGTTCGTGTCACCTCTCATTCAGATGCACCGTTAGTCACGGGGAGACTGACTCACACCCCCCCCATAAGGTTGGGTAGAGTAGCCTCTTCTGTCACCCATCGCCATGAGGTGCCACGTCGGCCGTCAGCTTTTCGTCACCGTTTGCACAGATGATAAAACACCTAAGTTATTTTATTATCGCATCTTAGGCAGGACTCTATATCGGTTTGATTTTTCAGTATCGATATAATCCGATATCCGAAATACGGTATCGATAATCGGCAAAATCGATAAATAATCGATTGTTTGGGCATTTACACACATTTTGTTATAACTTAATTATGGAACACCGAAACCTAAACAATCGATAGTTTTCCCCCCGACCTCTTATACCGACGTCTACGCCTTCAACACTCTGGCCAGCAGCACCTCCGCTGCCGGAAAATTGGCTTGCCGCACGACGTTTTTGACCTCACCGCCGTCTTCCCCGTCAAATTCTACCTAGGATTGACACCTACATCGCTTGATTTGGTTAATTTTACGGGAATCTGCGTTTTTCACCACTAACCCAAACTTTAACCTTACAGATTTTACAGCCGCGGCTGAATGGCTTCTTTGCGCCAACATGCGCGCATGGGCGCGCTGAGATCTGTACTTCACCTGCTTCGACAACGACAATTCACCACTGGTCACAACCTGGTGGTGCTTGTGCACCAGGCACCAAATCCGACTCCGACAATTTCGCCGCCAACGGCGAGAATTTTGACACCAACAAATTCGTCTCGCCACCGATGCCGATGTCCACTACTGTCAGGGTCATGACCGATGACATATGTGTCATACATGTCATACGTGTCATACCTGTCAGACATGTCATACCATGTCATGTCATGTCGTGTCATATATTAATATGACAGTCGACAGTACTATCGATCATGACTGTACACGTCGAGTCGCGTCATAGATTATTATGACAGTCGTCATTACAGTCGACGATGACTGTACAGGTTTCCAGATGATAATGTCACATCATCTGTCATTATTCAAGGAAAGACTTGAATGACCTTATCATCGAGAGTTCGTACTCCGAACTCGAAGATGACAAAGCAAAGATACATCTTGTTTATACTTCAAGAACCATCTTTCGCTTTTAGCATGTGCGGAACACATATGCGCAGCATGAACGAACTAGTCGTTATTACAATGCTGGTCGTTCAACCTACGTCTCGGGTTCACAACCCAATGGCGGTACCATCTATGATGATGGGAGACGTATGGTATTTAAGTGAGGAAGCGTTGTGCTTTAGCAGCTCATTATCCAGAGACTGCACTCACACCCGCTATTCTGTTCACTTGTGTATGCTGTCCAACAACACAGTGATTATTGATAATATTGAATAATATTCAAGGGCTCGCACATCTGCCCTAACAATGGTATTCTAATTTAGCTCGTCAAGGCACGAACGCGAGAACTCAAGTGGGTGCAGCATCAGAAGTAAAATAGATCATACTATCATATTGTTCGCAGGTTTGCAGGTGGGCGCATAATCGACAGCGCTTGCAGCGATATCAAATATCTGCAACTCGAATAATATACGATCGCATATTGTCAGCATACGGATTGCGCGAGGAGATTTTTCATCGCGAACACATTCGCAGTTGACAACACCAGCAGAGAAATCGTCTTGATAATATTAGTGACAAGGTGTGCGCACAGTATGATGATCGCGCACATATGATGTCAAAAACTCGCATGATCGTCATCATATGCGAGATCAAGACGCGCGAATGAAAAAATGGTATCAGCATACAAGATCGCATCATCTGCGACAGTACACACAATTTTCGTTAACAGCGCGCTCGAACTCTTTTATGCGACATGCATAAACGACGATGACATACTTTTTAAAATGATCGTCAGCATCGATTTTTGTGAATAATCCTTTCGCACTGTTCGCAATCATCAGCGCATCGCACTGTTGGCAATCATCAGCGCGTCGCACTGTTCGTAATCATCAGCGCGCACGATGATTTTGGCCTGTCAGCATGATATGCATTTTCCATGATTTCATCAGATGCGATGAACGCTCGATTTTAGCGCGTACGATTTCTGATATGTCTGCATGCAGTGAAACATGAGATATGTACGACGCGCGTCAACATGCAGAACAAATGTATACTCGCAGAGATACATGGAATGGACGCATGAAGGACGCACAATTATTATACTGTTGTAGACATCTATTTATTATACTGCTGTGGATACGTTATCACTATGATTTTGTGAATGTACCATCATCATACTGCAGCAAATTACAATATCTTTTGATGACTGCACAAATACTCTTAATCATCAGCATTTATGCTCATCAGCAGCACAATCATCTGTGCACAACATGTGTGTGCGGATCAGCACACACACACATGCATACATTCACTCACAGCAACCATCAACATGCAGTGCATGCATTTTATACCATGCACATATCTTATGCTGAATGATTGCAATATTATGAATTGTACATGCTTTACTATACTGTACAACCTGATCACGATAACGGCTGTAGTACATAGTACACAAGCATATTGCAGTGCATGCTAGTTTATATTCGAATCCATGTAGCATAAGGTGCCAGATAGTAATCTTAACACCATAATTAGTTTGTCATGTACTGGTGGAGCCGAGATGTTCCTCAGATCACATGTACATTCTATGGTGGATTACTTGATGGAATGCTCACCGGAGCTATATGTGAAATATACCTGCAACTCATTTTGTAATGAGATTATCTGGAATTACAATAACTAAACCAAATATATCATGCTAGACTTATTCAGCGCATGGTATGCAGAACATCTTGCATGATATCATCTTGGTATACTATATATATTTTAATACCATTAATCATCTGTATATAAGTAATGTATATATCAAAGAAATTGCTTAATCTTGGTATATAAAGTGCTGAAGTGCCCACTCTAATGCTGCACGACTTCTGCCGGTTCGGCCGTGGAAACTGTCAGCTGGGCAACTCTCCGCTTTGGTCGGGGATGGTTAGCTCGTGAGGGCGCTGTCCATCCGGGAGTAAGTACCATATATGTTGCAAATAACTTTGACATATATACTCACTTGTAAATAAGTCATCATGCTTATGCATTACTTATATAATAAGTGAAATCACTGACACTACTATGTACATGATAATGTGGATAACATCCAACAAACACATGTGCGTGTTGGATGTCAGTGATGGCGATAGTAATGGTAAACAGGATAAGACAACATGCTGTAGGGCTGGATGGAGTTATCTCCAGACCCGAAGGCAAGATACTGCACCCATAAAACAGCTGGTAACTGTTGGGTGCAGTCCACTCGTCTCATCCCACATATCATCGCTGGAGCAACAACAACAACTACGTTGCATATTGACAGTTGAATCAGACTTGATCAGATCAATTGCATGCAACTCTCAGATCAGTATTTACATGACATCTGACAATAGTTGTTGAGGACAGCACACACATACAAATGTGTTGTGTCAAGTTGTTGTGATTGTATCCAGCAAAGTCCATATATGTTCTGAATAAGATATGTCACTTTGATAAATCTTAGAGCACAGACCTATGCTCAGAACAAATCATAGATTGATAAATATCACTAAAGTGGATGTTCCTGAATGGATGTTCCCACTTAAGTTGATAAATCTATACATAATCAGAAAGTACATTTGTTGTACATGGGTTTGAATCAGTAAAACCCAGAATGCGGTCAACCATAGATGTTGATATACAGCACAATTCACTTATTTGCTATGAAATTTGTCATGTGCAAAAAGTGAAGTTTCTTACAGTGATTCTGTACTTTGCATTCCACATATACACTGAGATATGTCACCGAGGCAATATTTCAGATACCTGAAAAAGCTATAAAATGGGTAAAAATGCTCCACGCATGATTTCAAAATGAAAAAGGTGTGCCCATTTTATTTTAAATTTTATACCTATTAAGGTATCAGAAAATCATTATGACCATGGTCATATCTCGTGTAACACCCTAGATATTAGGTGTGTAATATGTAGGGGTATACATGTTTGCTGTAACAAAATAGGTAAAAACTCCCACGCATGATTTCAAAATGAAAAATGTGTGTGGATTTTTTTTGCTGATCTGATTATTCGGCTATATCTGAATATTCCCTGATTTATACAGCACTTGTAACACCATGTAACACCCCTAAAATTAAATGTGTGTAACAGGGGTGTAACGTACCCTCTGAAAACCACCTTACATTCATTTAGGTATTAAATGCAGTTTTGCTTAAAAACCTTTGCAAATGTAACACCCTAATCATCATATTGGGTAAAAGGGTCAATGTAACCACACATGCCCTAAATGCCACCTATATTTTGGGTACACTTTGTGTTTGGCAAATATATATCATGCTGTAATCGGCACAGACATGATTATATATCGGGCAACAACCCAAGAACTGTTGGGCAACAACCCTAAAACTGTATGAGCTACTTGCAAGCTATAAGCTATAAGCTATGAGCTATAAGGTATATAGGTAACTAACTGCCTATGTGTTCACACTTCCTCAAGGGGGGAAGAAGGTGGATAGGATTGCACACATATCCATTTTATATTCCGATCTGGCGATTTCTGATGGATTGCTTTTGATAAAACCACTGCATCCACAATTAACGTTGAAATCTGTACAACGTTAAATCCACCATCACTAATAAAGTGTAGACTCGGATGGGAAACTATATCCCAATGACTATAAGTTGACTTTTGCTCAGCATTTACATCCTCGAGTAAGTTTGGAATGCTGAACTATATACATAACATATACCTGATACCATGCTTAATTGCATATCCTGGATCAGAAGATGATAGTTATATAATGTATATATATATCCCACCTAATACACTTTGGTATTATAGCCGTACATAAGAGTGGGAAGGACAAGTGCGTCGCTGTGAGACTGGTTGATATAGCCCCAGTGCTGACGGCAGAATTTGGCACCCGAATAACAGCTAATAACTGTTGGTGACCACCATGCAAGACCTTCTAAGCGTAACTCCTTTGTCCTGAGATGCAAGTGAATTGTTCATAATATGTTGACATCACGTAAAAGCATTCTGATAAAAACCCTATATATTCATATGAGTTGTCATTACTACAAATGACATGGGTTTCGAATCGTCGAAATGAGTATAACTCCGATGCATTCATTAGTACAGAATAGCTGTTGAGATTATTCCTCCGGCTGGATTGCAATCATTCACAATCCCTGTACATTCCGGTGACAAAATATTGCACTGGACTGATCACCACATTTGGTTAATCTGTGATATATAAGTCACCAGAGAAAGCATTGCAATCAGCACAATGCTGTCTAGACTCACAAAGATGAGTAACAGATATTCTCAGATGTAATAAATGTGAGGCACAATGTGACCTGCGCTAAGATCGTGTATGCATGGACACAACATGACTCGTGCCAATGACGTGGACATATTTTATGCCACGACATCACATCTGAAATCAATAAATCACTCAGAGAAAAGGTGTTGACATCAGTATAGCACCATTATACATATAGTCATGAGGATTTTAAAGAAGACACAGTCTCTCCAATATTGACAAACATGGTACATATATACATATATATATCCATGCTCTCTGATCATATATTGATATCCCACAGCATACGATGATGGTAATAACAAGCCACTTCGCCGCTGGAGGGTAGTGTTATATATATACACCACATGCTTGGGCACTATATGACCCACGCTGATGACATGGATTCGGGCTGCATCCCAATAACTGCAATGTACCTTTGGTGCAATGGGCTGCAACCCGAGAACTGCTATTCAGCTTCATAGAAAGCTTCCACGTCATCACATAGAGGTCGGACCTCTGTTGTATTTGAACGGCGCTTGATAACCGCCTAGCAATACACTTCCTTGAGGGGGGAAGATGATAAGCTAGAAATACAACTAAAAACCAAATAAGTAATAAAGACAAATAATAAAACAAATATAAGTTGCATCATTGTTTTTGTTTTGGTAAGCCTGACTATATATAGTCAAACCATGCAGAACTCCATGAAGTTGACACATATATGTATCAAACACTTCTAAGGTCATCAGCCATGACATACATATGAGCTTGATTTTGAAGACCTAGACATTGTATACATCTGGTCTAGCATGTATCCAGACTAGAGTTGTATATTGACACGGTGCAAGCACTATAGCCTCTGCCACCGATGATCATTGAAAAGGGCAACCATTCCTGATATTTCATACATATCATCTGATTGTATCATTAAAGGTGTCAAGAGTACTCAATGCAATATGCAGGCTACAGCCTGAGTGCAACACCTAGATAGGTCAAAGCCACTGAGCTGACCAATGCAGCATAAATGCTAGATGCCCTGAAGGCTATACAATAAGCCTATTGCCCTTATGTCTTGATATGTATCCGTGTATTGGCATCTCTTTGAGGTAATTATACCTACTGAATGAGCCATACCAACCATCTTGTCTTCATTGATCATTACATATCTGATCATATCGCCATTGAGCAATGCCTATTCTGTGAGATTATATATCACGAGGCATTTCATTAGTGCACATTAAACAATTGCAGTGCAACAAAGATCATCAGCTCTCCATCATACCAAAAGGTTGAATTGTTGTCAATTGATTTTTCAGACACCATTTCTCAAAGGTCTATTCATCATGAAAGACAGAGTTTGTGCAATCATGGCTATTCAGCCTCCGACATAGCTGACATAGCTATTTAGCTTATGACCCAACCGTTGTTAAGCAGCCTCCACGCTATATGGCTGAAAAATGGCAAGCAATCTCTTCGGTCATTCTTGGGCATAGAGCGATCAAGCATAGCTAATCCAGGATGTTTATCCCAACATTCTCCAAGAGTTACTCATGTTTTCCATGTGGCATGAAAACAGCCAATGTACCGCCCTATGATGGGAGTCATCTCCTTCAGCGAGGGGAATGGTTATGCTATAAAATTGACCAGTCTGATCACCATAAGTGACATATTTGAAAAAATCGATTGAAACTTGTATTAAAAATGACTATTCCTTAAGATAAGGTATTGCACCTAAAGGAATAAAGGTTTCATCCTCTGAAATAGGAAAGGAGTTTTTCATTGACTCTAGTTCCTGAATCCAGAATCACATAGAAAATATATCCTATCCTGTACATATACAAGTACATTAGATTCAGATTCTGAGCATACAAGTGGACTTGAATGCACTCAGGTATATACTGAGTTACAACTGTCCAAAGTTTTCATTCTGACATCACTATCTTATTGTGGAATAGCATACAATGGTATAAACCATCCACATATAGATTGACATCATACTTGTGGTTCATATCATTCTGGCACATAAGACACGCATGCTTCATTGAGGAATCATGACTCTTTGAAAATTCATTCTGGAATGTTCAGAAATTTGTTGCCTCATCCATTAGCCCGCAATCTGCATCTGGTCTCCACGCACAGTTCATCCTCATTCTGGAAAGTGACAGAAGTTTTATAGTCATCAACAAGTACAATTCTATCGGATTGAAATGACAAATTCATCATTCATACTTCTTTATCATAACAAGTCTCTGAATAGTATTTGCCCAAAAATAGAATGGGCACCATTGAGATAAGTGATCATGTGCTGAAAAATATACACATATCACTAGGCGATGCTATGTTCTATTCATAATGAAATGACATGTCAGCCATCCATCAACTACGAAAATACAACTCGTAGTAAGTTGTTATCATTACAGACACTTCTTGATTGACTTTCCATTAGCTTCGATACCAAAGTTAACTTCGGTACTGATTTCTTTGTTCATCATGACAATCATTATCCAAACCATTGTCTAAGTTGGGTACACTATAGTGACCCTGAACTGACAAAGTATGTGGGCTGCAACCCAACGACTGCATTTGACATCATCTGGCATTTGCCACATTCAAAATCGTCATGCATATTGCCAATATGATGTACAGAGAATCAATGTTCAGATTGACATTGTTACCTCTAAAGCATTCGATGAGTAATCTCAGTCTGATTCTCTATCAAACCATTTTTCATATAACATAATGATTGAATAACATCCTCCATCACCATCTGATTGGTTTGATACATCTCTTTTTGCGAGGGGAAGGAAGAGTATAGATTCATTCATTTTCATACAGCTGCCACAAATTGATTTACATCATTATGATTTTGCTTGGAAGATTAAAAATCTTATCAAAAGTTCCAGCATCTGTGTATAGCAGCCATAAAGTTGATGACACGGTATATCATCAAATGAAGTCTTATTTGACTTATTGACACATGAAGTTCATTATGAAGAAATCATAGATGCATATTTCTCCGACTCTATCATTTATATGAAGGGCACTGACATAGGAGAACGATGGTTTTTCAAATGTGAATAAGCTATATTGTAAGCTTACGACCATCACTTTGACGTCAACCGGCAGCCTGAGATGCTGATTGTCGAAATTCAAGAGTTGAAGGATTTGATGAATCAACCTTGATACATGTGTTTTGATTGATGAATTATTGATCCATGGTTTCTCCCCAAATCTTGAGAAGCTGGCACACAAGTTGTTGCCAATGTCTTAAAGAGAGCATCTGAGCAAAGGATTGCCAGTTGAGCCATCAGGCATCGAATTCCATTAACAGCAAAGCCGAGTGAGTAAATCCGTCACTCTAGCTATTTGCCCGTCATTCCTTCCAGGTTCATTACAAGAAACAATTCATCAAAGTCATACACCAATGCATAAGTCACATGCATGGTTGCACAGCTTGTATCCGAATGCCATTCCATCAAGGTTAAGCAACTTGACAGTAACTCTGGCCAACCAAAAGCCTTCCTGTCTTCGGATATCTTGAGCATTCTCATTTCCAGCTCCATTATGGACAAGGAATCATCATGACTGTGCCTCGCCAGGATGCTAATCTTCAAAGCCGCACACTTGAGGCGAGCCTTATGAGACAATGACCTTTGACTTGTGGGGCGTCAACCCCTTATCAAATCCTGAACACGTGTTAACACCTGGATAAAATTATCATGATGCAACTTAAGTGGGATTATAAGTTCCACATAATCATATTGTCTACGTATGCTGAAGGCATAACTGCCGCATACGATCATAATAGGTCGCAGCTTCTACAACATTGTGGCTTCTAAGTCAAAAGCTGATAACCGATGACTTTTGCCAATAAACTGCCGACCTAATAATAATCAGGCCGTGGAAACATGTACCCAAGAGGTTTTCGTCCATCGGTCGTATATATATATCAGGGCTGCATCCCAAGAACTGCATGGCTGCATCCCAAGAACTGCGATGCGCCTTCGGTGCAATGGGCTGCAACCCAAGAACTGCAGGGTTATATCCCTAACATTTTTACCCTGTATCAAATTGATATGACAGGAGCAGGAATTGATCCTTCCTTGCTAAGGTGTAGTGAGCCTTGTATAAATCATACCCTTACACAGATACGCATATGCGGGTACCAATATCTGTGAAAAACTGCTAATGCTACCTTTGCCAAGACCGTGGTTTGTCATCGGATTCTGTGGCCAGTCAACCTAAGCTACCGGGAACATGACTGAGGTAGACGGAGTTGTGATCCTAAGTTGTGCTTGACAAACATAACTAAAGAAATTTCACATTAGTACGTGGCGAATCCATTCTCACTCATCGCGATAGATGTTCGTCAAAGCGTGCGTACTGGACCATATCTGAGTGAGCAGACCGGGACACTGTATTCCAATCCCGTTAAGCAGGGCCACTCTCTTTGCATTAAATACAAGCCCCCGGTGAAATAACTCCGGAAACAAACACGGGCTCCCCGTTGCCGCCTATGATCCTCCGGAGTAGCTGAAGGAGGGGAGGAAGGGTTGGGTGCACTATATGAGGCCGAGAATCGTTCGATTATAAATCGTGGGATCATCGTTCGCAAAGGCGTCGACGGCTAGCGCAAATAATCCGTAACGTAAACTTCGGATGCTTTGAATCGTCACTCTGACGCACGATACGTGTGGATCAATCAGTAATCCAGCGTCAATCTGCATCACGAAACGCAATTCATTAAACCTTGAAACGTCACTCTGAAATACGATACGATTTCCAGAAAGGTGGGCTACATCCTAAGAACTGTAAGGTGAGGGACTAAAGTGGACTCAGTTCCCCCCAATACCTTCCACGTGGCCTCCTCCGCCTTCGTCACTGAGTGCGCGCGTTGTCCTCCTGGACACTACCACGACACCGCGAATTGCCCCACGGACGACATGGCATGCGCGGAGTGCGACTTGGTGACTGCCGACGAGAACGACGAGATCGTCTCCGCGTTCCAGACCGCCTTCGACGCTCAGGACGACGCCACCTTCGCTCGACTTTGTGGACAACATGATCAACCCGCTGTTCGTCACGACGAAGAGCCCTTCACCTTCGCGGACGACATCAACATTGGCCTTCGGGCGCAGTACGCGGGCTTAAAGCCTTCTCCGCCCTCTCTCCTTGCTACACGCGTGCACGAGGCGCGCACAGCTCTCCGTGAGCTGAAGCAGGTAGCCGGTGGTGCTGAATCGGCCCCACAACATTTTCCCATGGTTCATTTCGGCTCGGCCGCGCCCGCCGTGATCGACGAGAACATCGTGGAGCCTGAGCCGCAAGTGACAATCGAGAGCGACGAGAACGCGCTACTCTTCCCGAAGCAGCTCGTCGACAACGAGCCCCCCTTCGAGCAGTCCTTTATGGACGGCATGTCTGTGAAATTGGACTTCTTCGAGCCCGAGCCGCAGGTCTCACTTCAATCCGTCAACCCCCTGCCTCCGTACATTTCTTCCACTCATGATTCGGCTAGCGTGGCTGACTCGGAGTCGGGCGACGAGGAATTGCATGCGGACGCACCGCCACCCGCTCCACGGGTTGGCGGTGTCCGGACGCCGTCAATTGGAAATCTTCTCACGGCAGCGGCACTGCCGGCTCTGTTCGTGTTGTGTGTGAGCATGGCTTTGCTCGACACCGTCACCGCCTCCGCACTTTGTGGCGTGGAGATTGCTCCACGGGCGGTGGTGTGCGGGCAGTACTTCGATTATCAGAATTACGCAATGGACTTCTTCCCTGACTCCGCCTTTCTGGACTCTGGACCCGCTGACCCCGACGACAACTTCAATCTGGACTTTGACACTTTTGACTTCTTCGATCTGGACTTTGAGATTGACAACAACAACATCTACAGTGAACTCTGCTTTGTGGACCACTTGCAAAGTGGCTAGAGTTATTTTGTAGCTGCTAGTAGCCTTGCTAGATCAGTATTGGGCCGAGATGCCTTCCTGTGTGCACAGCTAGCTAGAGATTTGGGACCGCCCTGGCCAAGAGCACAGGCCCCCTCTAGAATTGTTTCCACCGCTTGAGATGGTGTGTTTCCACACTGCAACAACCCTGCTCCACCCTAACTCTTCCTCCGTAATAGTCCAGGGTGGTGTGCTGGATGGATGTGACACACCGTGTGTCACTTCCTGTTATCTGTACTAGTACTCGGTACAGTACGGGTGTCACAGGTTTAGGGCTTCCGGCATAAAGCCGAGACTATCTTATGTTTTATTTACACTCTTGAAACCCCGAAAGTGAAAGCATTCTGACCGTAGTCCAATATATAGTCTTAGCTATATATCTCACAGTATAAGCAAAATTCCAGTCATTGCGGTATAATCGGCCCTTTTTCGGTAAATTCTAAGAACACATCGAACGCCATGACGTTTGAAGCTGAAACTTTTGGCTGAAACGCCCACCCAATGAATGACACTTGCTTTTTAGGGTACTACATGATGCACGAACGTTAGATTTGGCGATGCTATTGTTTAACCCCTAAGGGGCGGTTTGTACCGTATACGGACGGGTTCGATTGTGGGAATGTGCATCCAAGTGGTTCTACATGCCCTTGGCTTGCCGAAATATGCATTCCAAGGCGCGTGCACCTACCTGTGTGTATGTCGCAAATGACTAATCACTAGGATGGGTAGTCCATATAGGACATATATCTCACATAGCAACATTTTCAATTACGACAATTCTTGAAAACTTGCCTTTTAGAGCTTGAATTTTGTCTTAAAATATACGAAATCAAGGCTTACACCCGACGATCCCGCCCAATTGGGTGGAGTTGTGAAGGCATGTCGCGTGCCCAATGTCCACTAGCGTCCCCTGCATGGTTGTTTGCATGACACATGCTATATATCCCCACAAATAGGAAGCAATCGCCTTCAATTGCGCTTAAGTATGGGAAAGCATTCCTTAAGTATGGAAAACATTTACAATTAAGTGTTTTTTGGGTGTTTTTTTGGTGTTTTGGGGGGCGTTTTTGCTCATAGTCGGTATATTTGCCGGTATACAGGTGCGCTACCGGGTGGGAATATGTTCATGTGACCAATCCCCAAGTTTTCATGACGATAGTCACCCAACGAAGTCGAAATGTAAGTTGTAATAGGAGATTGGAGAAATTTTACATGTCCCAAAATCATGAAAACTGGGTTGGATATGCCGAAAATCTGAATATATATGGTGCACGGATGCATGTTATGGCGCTCTTAAAGTTACATGGTGGTCATACACAGCATACATGATAACGTGAATGCACATCGATGTCCGCGATACGCGACAATGCCTACAATCCCCAAAACACCGTTTTTTGCAAGAAATTCCATCCGCCCCTTAGGGGTTAAGGAGCACATATGAGGCATCCCCATCGATGTACCCAAGGGATGTACCCAAAAATATCGACTTTTCATTTTCTTTCCGGCGGCATACGGCGGTAGCCGGCGTTTGAGCACACGTGATCAAATAGCCGGCATGCGCGCATCCGCTTATGAGGGATCGGTTTGGGATATTGTCAAGATATTTGCCCAAGCGGTCGGTGCACAAATGACACGGGAAAATCTGCATACGTTGGGTACATCGTGATGTACCCAAGGCCGGGTAGTGGACACCGAGTTCGCCTTCTGCGCCCCATTGTCACCTAGTGGTGGTGCCTAGTGGTGCCTTGCACCTCTCACTGCCTGTTCCCACAGCAGGCTGCGACGTCCTGTCGCCACCTGCCCTCACCGTAAATCTCCCAGCTCGCCTCTCACCTCCCTGCCCCTTATGCCAGGACACGTTCGCGCTGGTGGTGCCAGGCCGTTTTTGGCTCTGGCATCGCAAAGGCATTGGTTAACCTTGGACCTCCACCGTCCCGCTGGCGTTGCACCTCCACATCATTGAGGGCACCGCCGCCGCCGGCTTTAGCCTGCGTAGTATTTTTAGCAGCCTACCCCGTGGGAGTAGTAATCCCCACGGCACATGCATGGGCATAAGCCCCTAGAGCACAACACAAGATTAGCGCAGGCGGATGCCGTACTAGCTGGGTTGAAAAAGACCCCTTGATTCTTGTGATGTGTGCAGTTAGGGTTTCCGTGCGTGTGACTTAGCATCCTGCTGTGGCACCTCATACCTTCGGGATGAAGTGGTGTCACGGGGATACTGTAGGAGGCAGTACCAAACCCTCTACTTAACAGTCACTGTGAAACTACTTGTGGATAAGATATAGTGCAAGGTTCTATATTATGCTCTATATCTTATTTGATGCTAACCAAACTACGTTGGTTCTTAGGATCTATGTCCAGACTCAATGCATATACTTGCATATAAGAATTAGGTTACATCTTTTGCCATATCGGATTGTCTTTACTCTTGGGAACTCAACTGTTTCTTTGGCCTTGGCCATTACTTATTCACTCAACTCCCTGAGTTAATCCTAGTCAGCATGGCCAAGTCCCATTAACCTATCAGATGCTTCTACTACAGTATCATGCAGTATGAGGTGTCAGTGCTTCACTATGACACCTTCTTACACCGTACACTAGTACTGTGTACTCCCACTAAGGGGGGTCTCTTCCTCAACAGGGGTCTCGGGCGCTAATATCGTAAGGCGCGTATGGCACTGCTAGCATGTATGACACTGCTGAGTCATCCGCGCATGACACAGTATGTTGTCCTAGCACAACTCCCCCCCCCCTTCACGTGGGAAGCGTCCTCGCGAACATATACGTTACAACTTTGCTCATCGCGTTTGCTCATCTGATTAGCTTGAGGGCTCCGCTAAGGTCACATCGCTGGCGCTCTTCACAGCGGCACACTACTCATATCAAGGCAGCTTTCGGTCTTCAATTTCCCGCCATCATGACGGTCATAACACTCGCAACGGCTACCAAGGTTGTCGATAATACGGAACAAAATTCTTTGCAAGTAGGGGACCTCGGTCAAGAGGTCACATATGCTCGTCGTGCAGGCGCACAAAGTCAGTTCTCCGTCTACTGCGCGTCGTCCGCTTCAACCGTATGTCATAGGTTCACCAGGTCCTCAATTCGCGTGCGTCCAAGAGCGCCCCTCGCCAGAAATGGCTAGCGTGGCGGTGCGCTCGGCGCGCTCTCTTCCCCCCCAAAAGAAAAGCGGTCCACGCCTGGACGCTTTCTCCTGGCGCCGTGACAAGGGCGCGGGCGAGCACCTCTCGTGCTCACCCTGTAGCGACACGAGCACAAGGGCGGCGCCCCTTGTCTGCGTGTGGCGAAGCGTCCCATCGCTGGGCGCCATCTCGCCCGGAGCGTCGGCCACATATGCCTCAGCAGCGACCGTCACGTGGGTGCTGCGCTCCACGCTCGTCGCCGGGGCACGTGTGTGCGGTGTGACGCTCCCAGGCCCGCTCATCTCCTCTCCGAAGAGCCTCGATGGCGCCCGGTCGCCGTGCACACGCTGCGCGCCACCCCTAGGCACCATGAGTGTGGCGTGCCTGGTGGGGCAGCTGCGCGTCACGCGGCCCGAGACAGCGGCCATCTATCCGGCTGCCTCGCGGCGGTGCGCTCGGCGCGCTCGCGGTGGCCATCGTGTGCCACCCGCGGCGCGCTCGCTTCCCCCCCAAAAGAAAAGCGGTCCACGCCTGGACGCTTTCTCCTGGCGCCGTGGGGAAGGGCGCGGGCGAGCACCTCTCGTGCTCACCCTGTAACGACACGAGCACAAGGGCGGCGCCCCTTGTCTGCGTGTGGCGAAGCGTCCCATCGCTGGGCGCCATCTCGCCCGGAGCGTCGGCCACATATGCCTCAGCAGTGACCCTCACGTGGGTGCTGCGCTCCGCGCTCGTCGCCGGGGCACGCGTGTGCGGTGTGACGCTCCCAGGCCCGCTCATCTCCTCTCCGAAGAGCCTCGATGGCGCCCGGTCGCCGTGCACACGCTGCGCGCCACCCCTAGGCACCATGAGTATGGCGTGCATGGTGGGGCAGCTGCGCGTCACGCGGCCCGAGACAGCGGCCATCTATCCGGCTGCCTCGTGGCGGTGCGCTCGGCGCGCTCGCGGTGGTCATCGTGTGCCACCCGCGGCGCGCTCTCTTCCCCCCCAAAAGAAAAGCGGTCCACGCCTGGACGCTTTCTCCTGGCGCCGTGGGGAAGGGCGCGGGCGAGCACCTCTCGTGCTCACCCTGTAGCGACACGAGCACAAGGGCGGCGCCCCTTGTCTGCGTGTGGCGAAGCGTCCCATCGCTGGGCGCCATCTCGCCCGGAGCGTCGGCCACATAGGCCTCAGCAGCGACCCTCACGTGGGTGCTGCGCTCCGCGCTCGTCGCCGGGGCACGCGTGTGCGGTGTGACGCTCCCAGGCCCGCTCATCTCCTCTCCGAAGAGCCTCGATGGCGCCCGGTCGCCGTGCACACGCTGCGCGCCACCCCCCTAGGCACCATGAGTATGGCGTGCCTGGTGGGGCAGCTACGCGTCACGCGGCCCGAGACAGCGGCCATCTATCCGGCTGCCTCGTGGCGGTACGCTCGGCGCGCTCGCGGTGGTCATCGTGTGCCACCCGCGGCG
>LGRX02033642.1:0-60970 GCA_001247695.2 Cymbomonas tetramitiformis | reverse complement strand
GGCCACTAGTCCTTACCCAAGGACTAGGCGGAAATGTACATTACGGCCGGATTATTTGGCCCTAGACCCAACACCATGCTTCAAAAAATTCTTTGGGACACAACCTAAGTGCCTATCTTTGTGGGAAGTTGAATTTCAAAGTTTGGGTACCCGTAATCTAGCCGCGGTTTAGGGCTATGTCATGCTCTAAATTCAATTCATTTGGCTAGTCCTTGGGGAAGGACTAGTGGCGGTGTGGCCCCTAATGGCCCCTTAGATGGATAGGGGGTGGTGTACCACCACCCACATATCGAATTTATGACCCAATGTAAGGGTTCATAACCGTAAATGGCTTGTAACGACGATATATTATGCTCTCAACGCATGGTAAACACCATCACTAAGACGAAAATTCTGAATCATGACATTTTTCGACCCAAAATTCGAACAAAATATTCAATAACACTTACCCTAATGGTTGGAAAATTCCCCAAAAAATACCGAGGTATAGTTTGAAGTCATATTTATGCATCACTATGCTCACTATTGGTAATATGTCTCATAGACCACATGCTATTGGCCATGCAAAGCTGCAATTTGGGCAATGTGGCCCCATACTTAAGCAGTTCCCGCTGATATAAATATGACAAGTACCACCAAGCAGTAGCCATATAGCGACCAATGGCATAATCCCAACTCACCGCCACGCCCAACTATCATTGGGCAGGCTATACTTGTGCAATATTACCACTTGCGGTACCTATCTGGCACCTGGAGATCTCCCAAAAAAAATCATGAAAATCAGTTACTGAAATCAGCTTGGCGATTTGAATGGATTTCATGGAAATAGTAGGGTGCATGCCACATGGGCGTCCACCGACAACAACATGCGCCATCCCGTGGCCAATGGGGCATTGAGGGACTTAGTTTAGGTCACATTGATGACACAAACCGAGCCATAGGATCACTGGCATTGGCTAGGTCGTCCCAAAAAAATCGACGGCGCTAGTCCTTCCCCAAGGACCAGTTTTCAATGTAGTCCTTGGGGAAGGACTGTCGGATAGTAGCCACCAGGACGTTGGGACTCCCCTCTAGGGCTCGGAGATCTCCTCCTACGCTGGCCACTCCGTGGAGAGCGTTGGTGGGCTGGTTCAGGGGTCGAGTTCGTGCGACGTCCATCCCGATGGCCCTCACTCTGGGCACTGGCGCCCGCGACATGAACATCAGCCGGTGCTGGGCTGCTGGGCGCCATGAGGCCAAGGGTCGGTGGTGACCTGGCTGAAACGACCTCCTGGTCCTGTGCGGCTGAAGGGCACAGTTCAGTCTCTTGGGTGCAGATAGAACCTGAGATAGAACTCTCGGTTGCACCCAGGTCTATGACCGGCTGGTGCTCGGGCCTCTGAGCAAGGTTGACCTCTAAGCCCCCAGAATGCAATCCACCGAACAAGTCGTTGGCGTGGGACTCATCCCCAGGCTGAGAGCGCGTGCCCTCGAGACCAGCGTCTCTGGTGGTGCCCTGTCCGATCCGAACGGAGGGACGAGCGGTGGGTGGTCGTTCTCTGTACTCCCTCAAGGTCTCATTGTGTCCATGGATGATCTTCCTCCTCTCCGCGATGCTGGCGCGCAACTGCAACATTCTGGCGCGAATCAAAACCCCGAGTGTGTCACCAGCCCCTACGCTGTGCCCCACGTCGTGTCTCTCCGGAGCAGAGCGCTCTGACGGTGGTGATGGTGTCAGCGTGCGGTGCGGGTCGGGAACCATGTGCTCACCAACTGCAAGGTTGGGCGAGTGCTCCGAAGCGCTGTTAACCTCCTCATCGTCACCTCCCTGTCCGCGAGGGGCGTCGCCATCTTCTCTGGCTTGGCTCGGGCTGGGCGATGGTGGTGCCTCCGAGACCCCGGTGGTGACCCCCTCTGTGGTTGTGTCCAAGCAGCTCATAAACTCGTCACACAGCCGGGTGCGCAACTCAGCTTGCCGCGCTTCCTCCAGCATCGCAGGCCCCACGAGAGCTGCGAGTGCGGATAGCGGCGCCCTGTGCATCACGGCTGACTTGTCCCACGTCACCCAACCGCACCGCTCGAACTTGCGCGTCCTGGAGGAGAGGTACTCCAAGGTGAACACGACTCCATAGGAGCCCCGCGTGTGGTAGTAGCTGTGATCCTCACAGAGGTAGTACACGGCCTTGGAACGGGGAGTGGCTCTTGTCTTTAGGACTCGCAGAGTGCCTTGCTGCGGACCATCGATCAGGTGGCTCTTGGCTATCTTCACCAGCTCCTCGCTCGTGCCGAGGTGCTCCACGTGCATCCGAATGGTGCCCAGGAGTCCACCAGTACAGCCTTTCGACTGCCCCCCCAGAGGCAAGTACTCACCCCGCTGTCCCACTACTGCAGAGGAGGCGTAGCGGTGCATCATCCTGCTGGTGAGCTCGCACGTGTGCAGTCCCTTTCCTCGTTCTGCATAGGGCTTCCCCAGCTGGAACTCAATTTCACCCTTGAAGCATCGGTAGGGGACAAGGAAGACAGTCTGCCCGTCCAGTTCTGCGAACTCCGCGATCTCACTCGGGCTCAACCAGTCGGACCTCTGAGTGGTGTTCTCGCTGTTGGTGTCCGACTCGGGTTCGTAGGTGCCCTGGAACACCGATGGGTGATACTCCTGGTTCTGAGGGTCAAAATCCCCGTTGGGCCAGGTCTGATGCCTCAGGCGCAGCGGAGCTGAGGTTGGTTGCGGCACGGAGCCAGATGGCCCTTCACTGTCCCCCCTGGGGGTCTTGCCTGACACATGGCCAGATGGCCCCGCCTCATCCCTCCTGATTGTCTTATGCTTGGGGGCTGGCGGTCGAGGTGGTGGGTCTCGCCTAGCTCCATAGGTGTCAAGCTCGTCCCGTGCTTTGTCTTCTGTCTTGCATGCGGCGAGCATCACCCTGCCCTCCCCCAAGTGCAGAAACTCCAGGGCGGCGGCGTTGGTGGTGAACACTTCACCATCCCCCCCTTCTCCATCTGTCACTGGGTAGAACTTTCCCCCTTTCTCCGTCACATCTGACAGCGTCAGCAGCGGGATGGCTTGCTCACCGGCCACCACCTCGTCGTACTTCACCCTCAGGCGAGCTCTGAGGTTGGTAATGTCCACCCTCTGGACGTACTTCAGGGGCTGATATCGCCAGCGCTGGTCCCCCTCGTAGTAGAAAGGCAGCTGGAACTCGCCAGTCACCCTGCCCATGGGGCTCATGCTGGCACTGCCAGTCATGGTGTGACGTACCATCTTCTCCATGAGCTCCCACTGCACGCGAGTCTTTTCGCTGAGCACGCAGAACTGGCGTGCCCTCCTGTCCCACATGAGGGTGCCAGTCACGACTCCCGTGGGGTACACCTGCTGCGCAATGAGAGCTTCCTGGACGTCCGCCATGGTGTACCGCCCGGCGTCTCGATGGGCCTGGCAGTCAGGAAGCGCGACCTGGTCGTGGTCCTTCCGCCAACTCGCACGCGTGGCCCAGGTGTCTGAGGCCACTTTCGTCTCCTTGTCGACCTTCTGGTCCACCAACGTGAAGTCGGGCCACAGCAGCTCCGTCTCCAGGACGTCCTTCTTATCCCCACAGCGTGCGAATGTGACGCGCACGAAGTCTGCTTCGGGCACGTCCTCTTCGTCCTCCTCGCAAAGTGTGCACAAGCGAGCATAGCCAGTAGTGCGATCGACATACAAGCGTTGCTGAGACCAGCTGCTCTCCTTGTCCTCACTGTCCCATGGGTTCACTGCCATGCCCGCCCACGGTTGCGTGCTGGCCGACACATACTCTGTGTCGCTCCCAATTTCCTGCTCCTGCGTCAGATCTGGGTAGCGAGGGTCGGTCTGGGTTGCCATCAGCCTTGCCGGCGTAACGGGCGTCGCGCTCACTGGCTCCTCAGCATCCGACCATTCGCTCCTGGTCGCCACATTGGCCTCCCGTTGACTGAGCGATGTTGCTTGCAGCAGGCCCAACATCCGGTCCGTCACGGATGTACCAGGCGCGGGTGGTTTGAACCTGGAGCTCTCGGCGTGCAGGCTGATTCGCCCAGTGAGCTCGGCTTGCATCAGGGAGCCGGGTCGTAATACACCTGCTTCCACCATGCTTGGACTGGCAGCGTGCGTCGAGCATCTCCCGCTCCTCCTGGTTGAACCTCTTAAGTCTGAGCTCCTCCAGGAACGACTCCAGGAGGTGAGCTAGCTCAGGATGTCCTCGTGAGAATGCACATCGTTCTCCTGAGAGGGCCAGACGATCCTCTCCCATCGCCTCAGCAAGCGCAGCCTCGTGTCGTGGCGGAGCACGGTCATCAAAGATCTCCGTCGCCAGGCACACCCTGGGGTCTTCGTTCCGTTTGCTCTTCACGTCGGCGGGCGGCGTCAGCTCAATCAGTGGTAGCGTGACTTTCTCCCTCATGCCCAACGATACCGCGGCCTCAGAGGTGGCGAATCCCCGGTAGAGGTCGATGGTGAGCTTCAACGCGTTCTTCAGGGGGCCCGTGCCCACCAAGAAGTCCCACGTGGCGGTGTCGTTGGTGAACGTGACGAAGACGTGGAGCCGGTGCAGTGTCATGTAAGGAGTGCCCGCAGCGAGGATGACGTCCACGTAGCAGTACTTGGTGAACTCCGCGGGGCTGCCGTCGCACCTGGCCACCCTGGCCCCTGTCTCCGCATCAAAGATGGTCAGGCCGAGCCGGTTGACCGTTCGGATGGGGATGATGTTGCAGTTGGCTCCGGTGTCTAGGAGCAGGGCCTTGTACAACATGAGCAACCCACCAGAGGCCACGAGGGCCATCCCCTGCGCCAGCGTCTCGTTCAGGAGCTTGCACACGGGCTGAACCTGCGCCATCGCTGTGAGCTGTTCCTCCGTGAGGCCACTGAGCATCTTCCTTTTCAGTAGCTCGTAGGCCTTGGCCTCCATGGTCCCCGCGTATAGCTCACCCCTCCCACTGAAGTCAGTCACCCCGAACTTGTCCTGGATGGTAGCTGCCGCTGCGGTGACGCGCACAGTAGCTCTTTCCTTCCTAGGCTGATCCACCACGTCCTCCGGCATCTCGTCCAGAGGGATCTCTTCCTCGTCGCTGTCATCCCCGGACTCCATCCCCGGGCAATCATCGTCTTCGTCGTCACTATCATCACCAGACTCCATGCCCGGGCAGTCATCGTCTTCGTCGTCATCACCATTAACTTCGCCGTTGCTCTGACGGTCTGCTGCTAAGGCTGTTGGCATGGGGAGCTGACCGGTCTCGGCCAGTTCTACCAAAGTCTCCACACCCCTGGCTGGGGGCTGTTATCCTGCCCTCCGCTACTAGCCCAGCAGCCAGCTTACGGAAGACCGCGCCCAGACTCTTGATCACAGAGGCCATGAGCTGCACCTTCCTCTGCATCTCGTCCGCTGCCGGCGCCAAAGGCACCTGTGCTTCAGCTTCGTACTCCTCGGGTGTCTTCACTGGGAACCCCCTCATGTGGTGAGTGCTGCCCAGCGCCACTGCCGGTGCAGCCATGACTTCGGACTCGCCCCCCGTGTTCAGTGCTTCGGGGAGCCCCCCAAGCCTAGGGTGTTGAGCGCGTCGGAGAGCACCTCCTCGCCCATTTCTTCAGCCAGTGCTGAGAGCACGCTGGCTGAAGAGCCGGATGGCAATCCTGGTCCAGCGATCTCGCGGTGGTTCACCTCGTGTGCGTCTGAGATGTATATCTCCCTCTCTGCGACGATCGAGGTGAGCGGCTCCTCGTCCGAACCTTCGTCCTCGGAGAGCACCTGTGACTTCACACTGCCAGCACGACTGGCAGTCTTTCGGGCAGCCACCATGCCCTGATATTCAGCCTTCAGTGCGTCTGAGTTACCAGCTGGGCTCTTCTGCTTGTCCGCTGGTGGCGGTTTAGCACGGTACTTGTCCTTCTCGTCGTTGGACAGCTGCTGCCAGTCGGTCACCAGGATGCCCCGCTCGGAGTTCTTGAAGCGGTTCTTCAAGTTGTACATCCGTAAGGCGGCGTTCTCGGCATCCCACCACTTGCTGGACCCAAGCCTGCTCTCGTGGTATCCCGCTGGCAGCTTGACGTGCTTGTAGCCACTCTTGCACTGCTCGGGGGTGGATTCATGCCAGCCTCCTCCGAAGCAGCGTAAACACTTGGGCTTGTCGTTAGTACGACTGCCCTCTGCCGGTGGAGGTGTCTTGTTGTACGCAGGTTCCTTGGCTCTCTCCGCGACGTTCACCTCCTTCTTCATCTTTTTAGAAGGCGATGCGTCCGCCTTCTTGCTGGTCTCAGGGTCGCCCGCCTGCCCGTCCACGGCTGACTCTATCTTCCTGATCGAGTTTTTTATGGCCTTGAGGTCGAGGCCATGCTGCCGGGCTTCCCAGGTGGAATACTGGCAGCCGCACCGCCTGGTGATCTCCTGCAGGAAGGTGAGGATCCAGGACTCCGCGTCGTTTTTGAGCTTGTCCTGTACCTCGATGATAGCCTCCAGGTCCTTCCATGTCACCCGGTTGGGTGGTGGGTATTGAGCCCTCAGCTGTTCTTTCACTCGTGTCTGGAAGATCTTGATGCGGAGATTCTCGACGCAATCCTCGATGAAGGTGCGCAAAGCCTCGTCGCTCACCACTTTTCCAGTGTTAAGCTGCATCTCCCTGCGTTGACACATTTTCATATACGTCAGCCCATCTTGCCCCAGTTCTTGGGGCTTCTGGGTCAAGAGATCAACTGTCTCCTGATTCCCCTTCATCATGAACTTTTTGTCAAGCGCAGCAATAAAGCCCCTGAAGGCGTAGAAGTACTGCGTGTCATGGGTGCCATCTTGCCCCGTCAAACCCTTCAGCGAGGTTCCATTAGTTTGATACTCGTTGGAAACCTCTCCTTGAGCGTTCTGGTTTGTTGCTGGCCTCGCGATCACCCACGTTGCGCCAGCATTCATCTCATTGAAGGGGGGCCTAGCACATGGGATGGAACCCTCGAGTGGACCATGTACGCTGGTGTCCTTGAGCACCCTATCCATGTTCGAAGCCACTACGCCCCCGCTTTCATAATTCTCACGCCACCAGCTGAGGCTTTGTGAGTTCTCGCCATCTAAACACGCGGGAATGATGTCCCACAATGTCTCCCAGTCAGGAGGTGTATCCCTCAGGGCTTTCTTTTGCTCTTCAGTGAGACTGGCGTTCGGCACGGACCTGAGCCTCTTCCTGATGTTGGCGTTGTGCTGGCGCCTGAAGTTTTCGCACATGAGGGCGAAGTCCCTCAAGAACTTCGGCCGGTCTTCTTCCTTGGTGCCCGTATATGTGGGCAAAGTGCCAAGGGAAAGGCGAGTGGAGTCGCTGTAATCCATCTCTTCCTCAAATATCACCGTAGGCTCCCGGGCTTCAGCCTCGGGCTGTCCTCCGCTGGCTGCTGACTGTTCTTCCAGCTCGGGAAAATGCTGGCTCACTCGTGCCGCTCTCTTAGTACGTCTCTCGGCTCGTTGCTGCTTCTGGAGGTCAGTAGTCGACTCCGTTGCTAATTTCCCGGTAGTGGGAAGGTGCCAAGGTGAAAGCCCTTTTCACTCCACACTTCCCAGCTTATCAGTACGGATGAATCCGTCCCTGGCCTCACCTTTTAGTGCTTTGCTCTAAGTGACAGTCACTGCAAGGCCATACTCGCTCATAAATGAGGTGGTGAGTCTCGTGGGTGATGTGACCCCTGTTCTGCTCCACTCCTTCAAATTTGCCAGCACAGATAATTCTGCTCCTGGTCCCACTGGCCAGTGCTCTGCTCCAGCAGGATGCTATCTCCCAGAATAAGCCAAAATGCCACAATGAACGCTGTCGTAATAATAAGCACTGAAAATCCCGTTTCGCTCTAAGCCTTCAGGCGTACCAGTACGGATAAATCCGTTCCTGGCTTTACCATCCGGTGCTTCGCTTCATCAGGATGCCGTCTCCCAGAACAGTCCAGAATAGCATCATAAACGCTGTAACAATAATAATGAACACTGAGACCCTGGTTCCGCTCTACGCCTTCAGGCGTACCAGTACGGATAAATCCGTCCCTGGCTTTACCATCCAGTGTTTCGCTTCACCAGGGCATCACCAGGATAGCCCAGGATATGACCATAAACGCTGTCGCTGTGTCTCGCATGGCTGCTGAACCTTGAGTGTCTCAACAGTCTGCTTCGCTCAACCCCTTCCAAGCTTACCAGTACGGATAAATCCGTCCCTGGCCTCACCCTTCGGAAGCCTCGCTCTTCAGGACTGCTGTCTTGCTCTCGGAATTACAGACGACATGTCTGTAATAAGGCACATTTTTGTTTTGTAAAAGACTGAATATCACAGTTCTGACGCCAACATGCAAGCACAAGTGCACAAAATGTATAACTTCACAAGCAAAAGAATCTCATATATCATAAATTGCTATATCATAACACTGCTGTTTTCGCGGTCTGAGCGAGTACTTCCGATTTCGGGACTCGCTGTTACGAAGGCAAAACAAAAATGAGCGTCTGCCTCATCCGCTGCTACGCCGCCCTACATATCACAGTTGCTATCTCCAAACAAGGTGTAACACCCATCCGTACTTCCGTACCCTGTCACCGTTGTCACCACTCGCGCGTATCGTACTGCGCGTGTCATATGTTCGTCACAGAGACTACTGTCCCCAGTGTCACAACCCGGCTAAGGTACACGACAAGCCGTGGTTTGTGACATTAAGCTCAAGAAGCTGACAGACGGCTCCCTTGACAAGTTCAAGGCCAGATGCGCCACCAGAGGCGAGACATGGACCGCACCTTCTATGAGGAGGCGGAGACCTTTGCCCCTACACCTCAGCTCACCACCTTCAGACTCCTACTAGCGCTCTGCCTGACACACAGACTCATGCCATACCACTATGATGTCTCTCAGGCTTTCCTCCAGGCTCTAGTACCTGAGGATGAGCGGTACTATGTCAGGTTTCCGAAGGGGTACGTCCATCCCCTCGGATATGTAGGTGCCTATATGAAGAAGGCACTCTACGGACATCGGACCTCAGGCAGACTTTGGTCAGAGACCGCACACAGGTTCATGACAGACCGCTACCCTACACTCAGCAGGTCCACATATGACGAGTGCCTGTACATCGGCTGGATTGACGGTCAGCTCTTCATAGTCCTCATCTACGTTGATGACTTCATTGTGGCTTGTGCCGATGAGCGGTCCAGAGCCCGGTTTCACACTGACATCATGTCCACATTCCAGGCCACCTACTCTGGTGTCCTCAACCAGTTCCTCCAGCTCAGGGTTGATGTCCAGACTGAGACACTTCCTACAGGAGAGTCATACCCGACCAGGATTGAGCTTTCACACGAGCGGAGCATCACAGATCTGTGTGCTAAGTTCAGCATAGACACGGATAAGCAGGCACCTCGATCACCGATGACAGAGGGTCTCTCCCTCCCCATTCCCCCACCTGATGCCATTGACAGGTCCATTGAGACACCCCTCAGATCCTTGATCTACTCTCTGCTCTGGTTAGCCAGGACAGTCAGACCCGACATATACTACCACGTCACGTATCTGGCTCAGTTCTGCCACCAGCCCACAGTTGAGGCCCTCACCGCTGCCAAGCGGATCCTTCACTATGCCTACTCCACCAGAGACTACACACTTGCTATGGCTATATATTGACTCTACAGCACCCCAGCTCACAGCGTTCTGTGACTCAGACCATGCAGGAGACACTGCCACACGGAACTCAGTTTCCGGCTATTGTCTCTACTTTCACGGTATGCTCATTGACTGGTGGTCAAAGAAGCAAAAATCATGCACTGCCCTTCACTCTACAGAGGTAGAGTATGTTGCCATGTCAGAAGCCTGCACCTCCGCCCTGGCCATCTACAACACACTGACAGAGTTCTTTCCCTCAGCTGAGCCCATCACCATCAATGTAGATAACTCAGCAGTTCAGACTTTGGTCACTCAGCGGGCACTCTCTACTAAGCTCAAACACATTGCGGTTCGGTTCCACGCGGTTAGGAACTGGTGTCAGGGGCCCCTCAGGAAGTTTATCCCGGTCTGGATTCCGACCGATGACAATCAGGCTGACATTTTCACTAAAGCCCTTCCTACCACAAAACACGGGGTTCCCATTATCGACAAGTTCACTGCCCGCCTCTTGGATATTAAGGACCGGGGTGTTAAGCTGAAGGAGAGACTACGAGCAGCTGAAGCACAGAAGCTACATGCCCAGCAGCAGCAACTACAACAACAACAACGACAGGACGAGATTGTCTTAGCATCACTGCAGCGGCAGAACTTGATAGGGTGACCCGAGGCGAGGGAAGGTGGGCCTCTGCGAGCATGTCTATTTCTAAAGACCCGGAGGCACCAGTAGGACCAGTTCTTGCCAATGCAAATGCCTGTATCTCTGCTAGCTCCGTCTCCGAGTATATTGATATTGCTTGTTTTTCATTATCATGCCACTGCCACACACATCCACAGAATGTGGTGGTGTCACGGGGGACTAGATATCCAGTACTGCTTGGCCTTTGTAAGTATTTATCGAGAAATCACCTAAATTCATTTCGCGTATTTATCGGACTTTCACCTAAATTTATTTGAAATTCACCCAAATTTCTCGATTTTTTTTAATAACAAAACAACTCGTAAGTGTCGTTTGATGGTGTAAACGATGTTATATCGGACATGCGTGGATGCATTTAAGTATTTTCAAGTTATCTACTCATCATGATAGGCAATAAGGCAAAATATGATCCAACGAACGACTCCTTCTTTACAAATATGATAACTTACATGGTGCGCTTATTGTATCTAAGCATCATTGCACCTTGCAAATAGTCTGCTAAGCAGGACTCTTCTTGGTCTGAACCAAACATGTTATCAAGCAGTGAAAAGACTCTTTCACAAGGACAAGAGCTAGCACTAAAGGGAAAAGCTATCCGTGCCGCTTGTGACCATGCTGGGATGTCTTTCCCATTGTTGTGCCACCAGGTTAATACTGCTTCTGAGAATACATCGACATCGGAGTGATCGACAGTAAACCCATTGCAAAGAACTACATACGTGGGTAACTCTGCCTCTAAGGACTTGATAAGAGTGGCACGTTCAAATGGAACGTTCATAAACTCGAATACTAGTTTGAATACAAGGCGGCTGCGAAATTCGAAATTTCGCGAAATTTCGCGAAAAGCGCGGCTCATACGGCGCAAAATTCGAAATTTCGCGCTCAGTTTTAGGCAAATCCGCGAATTTTTTACGATTTCTTTGTAGGGGGGCGAGGAGGGTGAATATTTATCAGATTCTGACCCAAATTTCGCAATATTTATTATAAATTTGTCGGCCCAAAAATCACCCAAATTTCGCAAAAAAAATCGCGAAATTCTTACAAGGGCCAAAGTACTGCCCCCTGTATGACATTCCTCAATGCATGTGACAGATGACTGCATTATTCGGCTCGAGACCGCGAGTCACAACGATAGAGACCGCGAGTCACAACGATAGAGACCGCGAGCCACGTGTTAGAGTACTCGAGCATTACCGTAGCCGTACTCGTACAACTTTACATAGCGCACGTAGCATAAGCTACTTAGACTCTCTTACTCTCATATGTTATATCTTTTACAGACATATATCACCCGTTTCAGCCTCATATTTTTGCGTACAACGATAGTATTAAAACACTGATATATAGAACATTATACCCTGTATGTGTTTCAAACAAGGTTGGCAATCAGATGATTTCAGATCTGAATTCAGATCTGAAACGTCTGATCTGATCTGAAACGTCTGAAATGTCTGAAACATCTGAAAAATGGTCCCCGATATTCATACGGGCTTGTGCAGGGGGTGTTTTGGGCAAAATTAAGACTCCCCGAAGGCGTTTTGGGCAATGTACACATTAGCACGTGACACCAAATGATACCATTAGGCTTTACACATCCATCGACAATTTATTTAGGTTTTTTTTAGTCAAAATCTCAAAATTTCATAATGAAAACATATATTACATAATAATAAAGATATTATAAAATGAAATGGAAAAAAGGGCCTTCATCGGTTATGGTTTAATATATATATTAAGGTTTTATGGTTTGCATGCCATTTAGGGTTTAAGGGTTTCACGGCTTAGGGTTTTATGGTTCGATGCGTTTTGGTTTTTAGGGTTTCACTATGTAGGGTTTTAGAGTTCCCATGTTTAGGGTTTTAGGGTTTTGTGTTTAAGGTTTTAGGGTTTAGGCCTTCCGACTATCCGAAATTAAAAGAACAAACGAGAAATTGTTACGGACCGTATTTATGGTTACATGCGATGTCCTGATTGATAAACCCTAATAATTCTCCCCGTCGTCTGATTTTGTCTGATAGTTAAGACGCGTCGTCTGATTTTGTCTGATAATTAAGGCTCGTCATCTGAAACATCTGAAACCATCTGAAAAAAACCTGATCTGATCTGAATCTGAAACCCGAATTCCGATCTGAATATTTGATCGTATGATTCCCGTCTGATTGCCAACCTTGGTTTCAAACTATCTATTACGGGGCTCGAAGCGTGTGAACCAAATGACCAAATGAAACACAGATGCACACATACAACGTTGAAAATATGTTTCGGTCGTTGTTATTACTATTTCTTAGCGTTCCCTTCGGCAGGATACCGAAGGGAATGCCGTACCGGAATATCCTAGTTCACAAGATATCAGAGGGTCTCGAACTGTGTGTGGATAAACTCTCTTAATAATATAAACCCTAAGCTATATATACCCCGAACGGTCTCGCAACGGTAACGGAGTCTAGCCTACCTGTGACACAGCGTATGTCACAGCACGAGCCTACAGATCAGTCAGCAGTCCAGTGTTGGCCTAGGGGTATGTCATAGGGGCCTGCACCGGGACTCCCAGTCAGGGCTGCCTATACAGATTCCAGCACACCACCCCAGCACTGTGGGTGGTGACTGGCTAGGAGAGTCAGAAGTGTAAGTTGTTAGGGTAGGAGCTAGGGTGACAGGTCCTAACTGCTAATCCAACTGTGCCATTCTGATACACAAATTGGAACCCTCTAGCTAGTACAAGAGCAAAAGCATACAGGCAATGAGTGTCCTGCTAAACTACTGAAAAGGTCTGCACCAGCAAGTCAGATTGAAGAATACAAAGTTGTCAAAGCAAAAGCATAAACCAGATTTAAGACCAAGTTGAGGTCAAAGTACATCTCAGCACACCACTAGAAAAGTGGTGCACTGCCAGAACCAGAAGTAAACTACTCGGGGTCAAAGGTCAGAGGAGCACCGTCACCACAATGCCCACCGTGGCCGATTGCAGTACTGCACTCCAGTGGGTCAGGCGGCCGGTGAGCCACCGTCGCGGCACCCAGGGAGTGCAGCACCGCATCCAGAGTGACGGGGTCCAGCTCCGCGATACCAGAGTAGATACATAAATCACCCCTGCACAGCACAGGCTGCGGTGCAGCCCGACCCGATACCTGCACAAGGTCGATCTCATTGGCCGCCGTGTAGGCGGCAGCTCCCACTCCCATGACAGAAATCAAGAGAAGGAAGGAAAGAAGGAAGGGCATCCCCCACAAACCCGGCTGAGCGGGGAAGCCCCATGGCGGCTTGCCGCAACCGTAGGTGCGGTGAACACCGTCACCCCAATCCCCCAGAGCACCACCAGAGTGAGGTGCCTGGGCTGCAGGCTCCGACGCATGATTTGCCGAAATGGCAGGAGCCTGCGGCTTCAGCCGGAAGCTACCGTCAGCGAAGTCTTCGTAATCGTCCGTGTCGTAGCCAGTCAGATCGACCGGCACAACCGCGGCGTGGTTGACATTTTCCACAGCGCCCTTGAACTCACCGTCCGTGCCCGCCGTAGTGGTCACCCGTGTCGATTGAAGGGACACGGGTTCGCCGTAGCCGTAGAGCTTCAGGAGCTCCTCCTCGTCCGCCAAGACAGGCATAGCAGGGGCCGGCACGGCGGATGCCGATGCCGCCGCACCACCTGCCGGAACCTGCTCCTCCGGTGTGTCACCTGCCTCGGCAGAGTCACACACCAGAGCCGAAGCCTGCGCGTTAACACCCCCAGACGGCAGGAAGGAGGCGTGAGTGTAGTGTACCTTAGGCTCAACGGCCGCGTTGACCTCCGCCGCGAGGTCGTCCAGCCGTCGGAGGATGTCCTGACCGGGCGTCCCCGTCACCGGTGGCTCCGCGTCCACGGAGAAGCCGTAGGCGGACACGTCAATGCCCCCCACAACGCCTCCGCAAAGCACCGCTGGCGGGCCGTACACCGTCGCCGCACGGGCAAAGGCGTCCGCCCCCTCATCCGCTGCTTCCTGGAACACGGCACACATGGCGAGGGCGTGCACGCCCTCCGCATCCTCGTCGTCGATGGGAATGCAGAAAGCCGCGGCCGTGCCAGGGGAATGTTGGCGACCGCCAAGAGGGCAGTCGCGGTAGAAATGATAGAGTTCCTTACCGGACTTTTTGCAGCGAACACAGAGCGGTTTCGCCCGCTGCTCGTCGCGATCGAAGCCCACGGCGGGGGGGTTGTTCACACCCATGCGAAAGCCCCGCTGGGGCTGCCCCTGCCGCTGCGGCTGGCGTCCCTGCGGCGGTCGCTGCCCGTGCTGCCGCCGCGGCGGATCCCGCTGCCGCTGCACCACCGGCTGAGCCGCTCCGCACTGCCGCTGCACCAGCTCAGTCAACTCCTGGATCTTGCCGAGGAGCACCTGGTGCTCGTCGCTGGAGAGTAAAGCAGACGCGCCACCAGAAGAGGGGCTGGTCAAGGCAGCCTTCCCGACCTCCGTCGCCGCCCATGCCTGGTAAATCTCAACCACCAGAGAGCGAAGGTCACTGAGGGAAACCGTCGCAAGATCGGCCACCATGGGATAGCGCACCTTAACCGCGGCGTAGAACACCGGGTCAAGCCGGGTGTACAGGCTGAGCTTCCTGGTGGCTTCGGTGGGCGTCCAGTCAGCTGCCTTGTTGTCCCGCACCAAACGCTGCTCTCGAGCCAGAACGGGTTGCGGGTCAACGTTGGCGGGATAGTTGAGAGCCGCATGCTCCTGCTGGAAAGACTCCCGTAACGCCACCGGAACGCAGCGCTTGATGACGTCCACCAGAGCACGCCGTCCATCTCGGTCAGCAGACGCGTCCGTTCCCGTAAGCCAAACGTGGGCGTTGCTGTGCTTTTCGATGACCAGCTGGAGCACGTCGTAGAGCAAGCCGTTGACTTTGCTCACCACCAGAGCCATAGGCTCGTCCAGATCGAACGAGGCCAGCTCCAGCCCAGCGGACGCGAACTCCGTACGAAGCTGCACCACCATGTCGGAGAGCAGGTTCGCGTCAGTCGTGCCGCTGAAATAATGCCGCTTGTCCCCAAGGATATCCTCGCGGATACCCTTGGCCCAAGACCGATGCAGCCGCTGCTTGTAGATCTCGTCAACGAGCTTGGACTGCTCCTGCAAATACTTCCTGGTGGCAACGTCGGCGTCCTCGTTGGAAGTAGGTGCGGGATACGCAAAAGTCGGGGTTTTGACCGTCGGCGTGTTGCGCACCGCGTCGGTCAGCCTTAGAGAAGCATCGATGTCGGAGTCCCTCATAAGGGACCTTTTGGATCTCGTAGAAACCATCACGTAGAGAGCCTGATGGGAGGTGGTACGCTGGGGCGCGTAAGGGTAGCGGCGTGGGGAGAACGTGAGTACACAGCCATGCGAAGAGCGGTAAAACCATGGCAGCGAGGGGCACTGGAAGACGAAGTCGAGGTCGAAGGTGCTGCAGTCACCAGCCCAAGGAACGGTAGATTGCTGGATCAAGGCAAAGAGAAAACCGTACAAGGACATTGCGCCGACAAAGTCCGATCCAGGTCGAACCCCCATAGCTGCCGATCAAATACTCAAAAGCTGCTCATCCCAAACTTCCCACGCGCACCCAAACGCGCCGGTGCGCACCACCTACCAAAACGGCTGTTTTAGCCAATCATGGCCAAAAGCAATGTGGAATATAGCGTGGATGGGGCCACGACCTACCGGAATATCCTAGTTCACAAGATATCAGAGGGTCTCGAACTGTGTCTGGATAAACTCTCTTAATAATATAAACCCTAAGCTAGATATACCCCGAACGGTCTCGCAACGGTAACGGAGTCTAGCCTACCTGTGACACAGCGTATGTCACAGCACGAGCCTACAGATCAGTCAGCAGTCCAGTGTTGGCCTAGGGGTCTGTCATAGGGGCCTGCACCGGGACTCCCAGTCAGGGCTGCCTATACAGATTCCAGCATGCCGTTTTGCGGATGCCGGTTCCCGCTTCCGCCACACGAAGCGGGGAATCCGGGATCTGCTTCCAGTCACCGAATCTGTGCGGGGATGCTTCCTAGCGTTCATAATAGCTTATAATAAACATTATTCGCTGCTAATATATCGCGAAGAGTTATCAATCTCTTCATTAATCTACCCTGCTGCACTAGGTTTTCACAGTGTAAACCGCTTAAGAAGCGCGAACGGAAGCGGACAGATTCCAGAAAGATACCGGTGCGATTTCGATAACGGTTTAGATGTCCTTCTGATTTAATCGAACGGCTGTTCAGAATTTGTAAACAATGAAAAATATAATTCGCATCCGAGGAATCGAAAAGGAATCCGTCGCGCTTTTCATTACACTCTTAATACGCTGTACAACATCAAGGATTTGGAAACAGAGCAGAGGTGTGGGCTTATATAAGCGTATGGCTTATATAAGCCCATTATATTATATTATATTATATTATATCATATTATATTATATTATATTGATATAATCATAAGCGCTTAAGGGAACCCGAAAATCACGCGTATATCATATCAATATAAGCGGTAAGATAAGCGCTTATATCAACATAACTATTATATTGATATAAGCGCTTATATTCGATATTATTCGTAAGATGCAAAGTTCTCGTTTTGCGCATGCAGTGAACGGTGCCTGCAATGCTGCAACGCGGCAAGAGGTATCTGCAAATTTGCGAGTAGGTGATCCCAAGGCCGATATTATTCAGGAGATAGAGTCGTAAAGCCTTGCAGAAATGTATAACATATACCAAAAAGAGTTCGGTCGGAGAGAAAGCCGCGTGGTGGACAGCATGCAAAGAGAAGAAGCTTATTAAGTTCATATGAGATTTGTCGATTTCAGATCCTGCATTTTGTTACAGTAATCACTCACCTTTAAGAAAACCCGGCGATAAGAAACCAGCCAGCTTTTTCTTTTGGGGGGGGGTACCGAAGTTGTCGAGAATAGCTGGCTGGTTTTTTTGAGCTATGGAATACTCGAAAATAAGAAATATGGGTGCTGGCTGAAGAGAATTTTAGGCGATTTTCCAATTTCTTATGTTAAGAAAACTTGGCTAGGACATTTTCAACTGATATCCATTTAACCCCCACGACTCTTATGTTTCAACAGTTATCATGCGATACAACATTTTTAATGTGCTTAGCAAGATGCACTTCGGAAATATCGATGGCACATGAAAGTCATTATCACACTAGAAACCATATCAATCTCAACCTCAGCGATGGTTTTTAAGATTTTTAAGAAACTGGCTGAGCTGGGGTGAGTGAACCGTCTACGGCTAAGAAATAAGCTGGCTGGATCAAGAGATCGTGATTGCTAATTCTTCGCGATTCCATAGGACGCTGGCGCTGGCGGGGGGGGGAGGGGTACGCCGATTGGTGAGAATAGCTGGCTGACCCCAATTCTCCGGTTTTCTTAAAGGTGAGTGATTACTGTATTATTATTTCCCCCTGTCTTGACAGCTGTAAAATGGGACACTGCAGTACTCTGGGGGCCAGAGCCTTCGGATCGGTTAAATTTAGATGTTATGACTTAGGGTTTGTAACTATCATGGAGTCCGAAGGTTTTGGGTTTGTAACTGTCTCTGAGCTATATCGCTATTGCAAGCTATGTATCGAAGAGAAGAAGACCACTACAGGTATCCGGCTATTATGACCTATTTGATTGCAGTGATGATGAGTGTGAAGCTGCTCCTGCTAGTGCTGGTATGGAGGATGTCGAGGTAAAGGATGAGTTTGAAAGATATCTTGCCTTGCCACTTGCCAAGAAAGATGCAAAGCCTCTTGATTTTTGGAAAGCCAAGTCCAAATCTTTCCCTAGTTTGAGTAGGATGGCGAGACAATTCTTAGCCGCACCTGCCCGCACGGCAGGTGTGGAGAGGGCTTTCCGTGCTTGCGGGCATATGCATAGTGACCTACGCAAGTCACTGTCCGAGGGTACCATAGAGCATGCTTTGTTCGCAGCAATGAACACTGTGTAATATCATTAATGTTGGCATCACATATGTTAGCAGCCCGAATATCACCAAGGCATGCCACTTTTGTCATTGTCCCAGATAGAGGTGCAAATATTGCACAAATATCGATATCGGACATAAATGTCTAGTATCAGTATCAATCGATATGTCTTGTGTAATATCAAAATTAATTGATAACTTTTTGGAATTATCAGAATCAATTGATACATTCTTATGTAATATCAATATCAATTGATAGTGTAGGTGGAAAAATCAAAATCAATTGATAGTCCTGATAAGGTATCAGTATTGATTGATAAATAATTGGGACTTATAAAAAACTATCAATACCGTTTTTAACAACCGATACCTACCCTGGCAACACAACGCATGCGCACGCTCCGGAACTTTTACATTTTGGTGTGAGCACCACACTGCTCACATTCAATATTTCGGTATATTTCCGTAAACGACATATGAACACTATTATAAGCATACTAGATGCAAGAAGGAACTTATATGAGTGAAGAAATTATTACATGCATGTGAGGGAAGATGGCATAATTTATGTGAGAGTTAATACTAATATATATGTATCCAGTAAGGTAAAATATATGTATAGAGTACCAACCCACTTGAGCTTAACGCAAGAGAAATAACTGAGTTAAGGATTCCGATAAATAATCGTGCCAATAAATCATAATGACAAAAAAGTTTACCTATGTGATCTTGAATCCCTGCGAGCAAACCCCAACAATAACGTCAAAAACGGTCCCCTACATCACCGAACATCTCCGGTATGAGTTGTGGAAGTGGTAGAGGGAGCTATTACCTTTCATTCCCGCCCATCATCAAACGCAATCGAGCGGTACTCGAGAATCTACGGATGCTCGCAGATCTCGATTTCTCGCAAACCCTGCGAACAAACCCCTACAGTAACGTTAAAAACGGTCCCCTACATCACGGAACATCACCAGTATGAGTTGTGGAAGTGGTAGAGAGGGCTATTACCTTTCATTCCCGCCCATCATCACACGCAACCGAGTTGTACTCGAGAATCTACGGACGCTCACAGATCTCGTTTTCTCGCAAACCCTGCGAGCAAACCCCAACCGTAACGTTAAAAACGGTCCCCTACATCACGGAACATCACCGGTATGAGTTGCGGAAGTGGTAGAGGGGGCTATTACCTTTCATTCCCGCCCATCATCAGACGCCCTCAAGCTGTTCTCGAGAATCTACATGCGCTCAAAGATCTCGGTTTATTAAAGCGAACCCTGTGAGCAAACCCCAACTAGAACGTAAAAAACGGTCACCTACATCACGGAACATCACCGGTATGAGTTGTGGAAGTGGTAGATGGGAGCGTCACCTTTCATTCCCGCCCATCATCGGACGCCCCCGAGCTGTACTCGAGAATCTACACGCGTTCAAAGATCTCAGTTTAAAGCGAACCCTGTGAGCAAACCCCAACTGGAACGTAAGAAACGGTCCCCTACATCACTGAACATCACCGGTATGAGTTGCGGAGGTGGTAGAGGGGAGCGTCACTTTTCATTCCCGCCCATCATCAGACGCAACCGAGCTGTACTCGAGAATCTACATGCGTTCAAATATCTTGGTTTAAAGCGAACCCTGTGAGCAAAATAATCCCAACTGGAACGTACAAGGCGGTCCCATATACAACGCTAGATACCTAGTTTGAGATGCTCAAGTGTTCTTAGGACAAGTACGTAAAATCTGCGCCCAGCGTTGCACGTTTCCGGACAATATAGTAAAAGGAATGAACGTGGGGAGATGGCTTTTGCTCACCCACGTTGCGCGCTCTTAAAAGCTTCGTCAAAAGAACACGTTCATAATTGAGGTGAAGACCGAAGCAAATATGCCTCTACCATGTAGTTTCGGATAATTTATCTCTCCAAAATGGGCGGGGGAAATGATCACTCTGCACACGCTGCATTTTTATCAACAGAAAACAACAGAAAATACCTGGAAAAAGGTAGTGAGATTTACGGCTGTTTTCTTGGTTTTGGCATAAAAGACTTCTAAAATGTAACAAACCTCGAATAATCGAACCTCGATCGCTTCGGCCACGGCTCAGAGACTCCGGTTCCGGAGTAGTAAGTAAGGTAATTTGGTTTGGGTGAAGATTATAAAGGTCAGAGGTAGGTAATTTGGTCATCAGAAATCAGAAGGAGCAGAGGTCACGATAGACGATTGAGTTTGACGATGATACTAGTTACTGTACTGCTACTGTGTCACAGCATTATTGACAGTTTGACACACTGTTCATGATACAAGTGAGTAGTGACACAGAAAAGTCGGAGTAAATCGCATGCTCGCATCCCTAATTAATAGGGAGGTTCCGATTTGCGATTCCGGGTTACGGATTACGAGTTATCGTCATAGATTCCTTTTTTCGCATGACACCGATGACGATAACTCGTAATCCGGGAAAACGTCAACGTCCCGAACTTCGGGATGCCAGTGTTAATTCTTACGTCGTTCGGGACGATTTTCGTCCCGAACTACGAGTTACGAACTAAGGTGCAAACTTCGTGTAAAATCGTAGATTCAGAATATTGCTCAGATTCTTCTGATCGAGCGTCTGTCTGCTTTGCGTTTCCCCACGGAGCGTCTCTTCGTCCGTCCGCATTCGTGCCACGTCGGCATGAAAACGACAGAATTTTGTAAAAAGCGACAGCAACGGCCAGCGTTCACACGTAATTCGGAGTATTCGGAGTATTCGGAGCACGATAGAGCTGCCCAACTTAAACTGGTCCGTTCATTTTTAATAGTGGCAATTTTCCGAATCCGACAGTCCATATACGATTCCAGAGATCAAAATACGATACATTCCTTTGTTGCTCCCCAGGAATCTCTTCGGACCTCCCGATGTTCCCGATCTGAAAACATTGGACGGCTCAACTTTAGTTGGGCACCCCTTGAGCACGACAGATTTCGGAATCGATTTTGCATTTGATGCTCATTCCGAGTTAAGGTCATCCCGGATTACGATTGACGTCATAACGGCGATGACGTTAACGCGTAATTCGTAATCCGGAACAAAAATCGGAACCTCCCTAATAAAGATCGAGAGCGACGATCGAGTGCTGAACAGATTGACAGATCGACACTGTTGAACAGCGACGATCGGACGAGAGCGAGAGAAAAGTTGAATTTCAGAAGATTGAACTTCGAAGTGACCTGGCGAAGGTCTTGGTGTATTGGAGGCTCTATTCATTGATGGATTGTTTTGTAAGCTCCCCTTTCTGCTTGTTACGTTTTAGAAATTCGAGAGTGCGCGCATATATTTCTGGACGAGATTTACTGAAATGACAGCATATTTTGATTAATATTGTATATTGTTAGAAACGGGGCTATGAGTTCGCAAGGTTTGATTTGCAACGGTTATCAGGCTTTTTCAAAAAGTGAGACCCGCCCTTGCTCTTCGAAAAGCGGTGGAGGCTACAGATATCCAGGGAAGCCAAGCTTGCTCACCCGACCCCCAGCGAAGTTTAGTTCAGTATGTCAAACAAAATCTGATAAGAGGTATAGCGTTGTTTCGCGCAGCGCGCTTTATCACCAAACAGGAGGTGTAGGTCTTGAGAAAAGTCGTCAGCAGCGCCTCCGTCCCCAAAGTACCTCAGCTAGCCATCTTTCTAGCGTTAAATCTTCGCGTGCATTTGTGAGCAAGAACAAGCGCGCAACTGCGTGCCGCGCCGCAAAGCACTCCTTCAGGGAGAGTCTGTATACGCGTGCACGGAGCACGCGATGGATCTTCGGACCCAAACGCCTCGACTATTGGAACCTGAACGTCCCGCGCGTCAGTGGCAAGACCGCTGCTGCCTGCCGAAGAGTTTTAACGCAGGCGTCAAGCAACGACGAACAGGTTTCAGACGAAGAGAGGCAACAATGGGAGGAACTTTTGGCCAGGGTACGTGCATTTCGGTCCTAATTGTGTGAAGACGGTTGCCGCCAGAACAAGTTTTGAGACATTTCAGCCATTCTTTTGCAGCCACTGGCGGAACACGATGACATTCACAGAGGCCAGTTGAGCAACGGCTTACGTTATACCATACTTCAAAATGCTGTTCCGCCAAATCGATTTGAAGCACATCTCGAGGTAAGCTGTCGGGCTTCGTCCCCCATTGATCCCCGAGCACCAACCGAAGGATATCCTTGACAAAACTCGGTGTTGCGCTTCTGCAACTTCCTAAATACTATACATCCCGTTTGTCAAAGTCTTCTTTCACACGTTTGGGCCGCGGTTCAAACCCTGCTGTACTAGGGCTTTCTACGACTTAAGTTCTGGCCCGTACATCGAGTCCGTAGCCCCAACAAGTTGGGTTTTCTGTGTTGGCTACTTTTTGTGTCGTCTAGCATGGCGTGGGCCCGAGTCATCAGCGGCGTTCGGCCAGACTTGAGAGCTCTAGCCGCGCGGAGTAATTCAAGAGCGTTGCTTTCCGCTGAAAAGCTTCGCCGCTCACGATCGCAGATCCATGCGGGAAGTGTCGATGAGCGAGAAGACGAACAAGGCATTGCGCATTTGGTGGAGCACGTAACTTTCCTTGGCAGGCGAGACGTTCTTCCCCGCCTGATCCGTCCATTTCCCCTTTAGTCCGCGGATGATTTGGGACGCACGGCCGCTTGCCGCTTGTACTTACAGGGCAGTGTAAAGTCGTTCAGGAAGTAAAGCAGCACCTTTTGCTGATCACTAGCCGCCCATGTCCTGCAGTAAGAAGCGAGAGCGTCTCCTCGGAACCGGTGCGAGATCAAACGCTTACACCGACTTTCACCACACAGTCTTCCACGTGCACTCCCCAGTAAAGTCGCAAGACGGCTCGCAGATGCTCCCTCAGGTACTCCACGCTCCTTACTATGGCAGCTTCCTTGCAGTACCGAAACACTTAGTATCGACCGCTGGCTAGGTTCTACACGGACACGCTATATATATATCGTAGTCCGTCATAGCCGGAGAGCCCCGCGCGCCACCGCGTCCAAACAGGCCCCCAGAGCAGTATACCACTTGTATGCCACGTCTGTGTGATAACGGCGACGCCCGAAGACGTGGGTCGCACCCAAGGAACTCAATGCACAGTCCCAACAAGGCGGTCTTGCAGAAGGGGGGCCGGCGTGTGCCCAGGTGCACCTCCCCCTTGGCGCTCGTCCCCGTCCATTGGCGGCGCCGTCTCTGCCGAGGAAGGGTCTCAACTATTATGGCGCGTTGCCAGGTACTGGAAGCTCTGGACGACATCGCATTTCACCCGGCGTTCCTCTCGACGCGCATAGAGAAGGAGCGCCGCGCAGTGTTGGCAGAGGTAAGTCCTTGCGACGCCGCACCGTCTAGCTATCTATCGTATGGCGCGATGGTCTTCGGCAGCTCGCTGCGGGGCACAGCGCTCGGAAACTTACGAATCGCGGCTTACCGGTGCCTAGGAGCGCTCCATCTATGGATTCCATTTTGACCTCTCGTTCGGTTGCAGCGAACAGCTTTCTTGAAACAGGTCTCGAAACCTGCCAAGTTTGAACAAATTTCGAGCATATGCCATTGGCGGCGGACAGTGAAGCGCGAACGTAGAATGCCTGTCCCAGCTGAGTTGGCATGTGGAAAGTAGCGGTGATTCACTGCTGCGTTGGAGGCTCGCGAGGTTTGGCGTGACTGCGCCGCACTTCAGCGCCGCCGTACTTCAGCGGCGCGCTCTTTCACTGGCAGGTCTCTGCGGCATCCGAAGCCGACGTTGTGCCACGTCCGCTCCCTTATGTCGTTAGCGAGGTTCCTGTCTTCCCCCAGGCGGTTGCGAAGGAAGCGCTCGACGGTTTCAGGAGTTCCACTGGTGCTGTAACCAGGTGTTATAACCAGGTTGCTCGTGTCTCGATGCCTCCCTTTCCGGCGGGCTCGAGAATTTCTGGGGCTCAGCGACTGTTCGGCCCCGAGCGCGGCCTTAGGGAGGGTGCTCTTCCCTGGTTGCTCAACAAGCAGGGCACTCTGGGGTGGCGTACAGGCGCAAATGATGAACACCATTGAATACCGCGTGGACTGCCAGTTGCTGCAGCAGGTGCCACCCCCACGCCTGGTTTCGACAAACCGCGCCTCGGGCTTGGCAGCCTGCACCGCGTGTGGCGGCTTGCGTTGGCCAGGCGTCGCCACGTCGGCTCTCCAGTAGAGGGGAAAATAGGTTTTTTCCCCGTAGGTGGCCGAAAGCCCTGGAGCAGGTGAGCTGAGGGCCTGGGGTTCGCTGCAGTTGCACTGGGAGAACGCCCTGGGACAGCGCTTTCCCATCGGACTGGAGAAGCAGATCAAAGGGTGGCAAGGCGATATGCTGCGCAAATTCCACGAGCGTTGGTGCGGGCCCCGCCTCCAGCCTGGTCCCGAAGCACCAGGTTCACCGTCAGATAGCCAGTGCGTACGAGAACGATCGAACCTTGCCGCCTCTTGCGCTGCACGCGTCGCTTCGTTGAGACCCGTCGGCTCGGCTCACGCGGCTGCGGATATCCTCGGCCCGCAGGTACTTTCCCGCCAACGCGACGCTCTACCTGGTGGGAAACTTCCAGGAAAGCACCGAGGAAGCGATCGCCTTGATCGAGGTGCGCCTCCGCCCGCAACACTGCGCCGCGTGTTCCTGCGCGCGACTGCTCGCTTCCAGTTTCCCTCAGGGAGGGAAGGAAATAGCTTTCGCCGGATCGGGCTGCAACGAACGGCACGCCAAAGCGAGCCCACCGGGGGCTGGCTGCACGAAGCCACCAGGGGGTAGCGAGGTGTTCAATCGGGGGTTGGTGGGCTTTCAGAAAGCCTTCGGTAAGGAGCCGATAGCACGGGAGAAATCAGAAACCGCCAACGAAGAAGGTGCCATTAAGCGCCGGCACGCAGTCCGTCCGCCAGTGGCACACGCCTTTGGCTGCCCCCTCGATGGCTTGGACGTGCCAGAGGTGCGACTCCCTCAGCCGAGAGAGAGAGCGAGAGACTGGACGGCTGCCAGCAGCTGTTGTGACCCTAGATGGCAAGAGCAAGTCTCAGAGCTTTTGTCTCAAGGGACATCGATGGCAGAAGCATTTCTAACCTCAGCTGCCTGCATGATCCAACTTTCACTTGTTGCTTCACCCTATGTTCTTGCTGTTTGCTGCGCCAGCTGCCACCTGCTGCTTAAACCGGCGATCTTGCTGGCTGCAGGCGCCAGCTGTCACTTGCTTCTTCACCGGGCGATCTTGCTGGCTGCAGGCTTCAGCTGTCACTTGCTGCTTCAACCGGCGATCTTGTTGGCTGCAAGCTCCGGCTGTCACTTACTGCTTCAACCGGCGATCTTGCTGGCTGCAGGCGCCAGCTGTCACTTGCTTCTTCACCGGGCGATCTTGCTGGCTGCAGGCTTCAGCTGTCACTTGCTGCTTCAACCGGCGATCTTGTTGGCTGCAAGCGCCGGCTGTCACCTACTGCTTCAACCGGCGATGTTGCTGGCTGCAGGCGCCAGCTGTCACTTGCTGCTTCAACCGGCGATCTTGCTGGCTGCAGGTGCCAGCTGTCACTTGCTGCTTTAACCGGCGATGTTGCTTGCTGCAAGCGCCGGCTGTCACTTGCTGCTTCAACCGGCGATGTTGCTGGCTGCAGGCGCCAGCTGTCACTTGCTGCTTCAACTGGCGATCTTGCTCGCTGCAGGCTCCAGGCTGCAGGCGCCAGCTGACTTTCACTGCTGCACCCTTCCGACCCTTCCGAACTGGCAGACTGTGCGCGACGGCCGTCACCGCTTGCGGTGCCCTTTTATGTGCCCTAATGCACGCCTCCCCTTGTGCAGAGCCCAGTTGAGCCAAAACGGCTGCCAGTGGGTTGCCCTTCCTTCAACGAAAGCCCTGAAGGTGCGGTGTGGTGAGGGGGAAACAGGGGTCCACAGTCGCACCGGAGGCCGAGCCCTTCATCTTCCAGCATCCGCTTCTGCAGCAGTTCTCCCTGAGCCTCTTCCAGAAGATACCTGTGCGCACCGTGACCACCACTGAGGACCTCCGCCGCGTGTTCATCTCGCGTGTGCTGCTCTCAGTGCTTCAGGCGCGTGGCCCCTGCCTGCTCCGCCCTGCTTGGGCTCCTGCTGCTGGCGGAGTTCTTCTGGCGGCCTCCTCAGCTCCCGCCACCCTTTCTTCCCCTGACTCCTATTCTCAAAGCACAGTCTTTCCAAGCCAGAGTGCAGCTCCAGAAGAGAGCATACTTCTCTACTTGTTCTCAGCCAAATGGGAAGGGGGAGTTGTGCGCGGTGCCCAAAGAGTGTCTTGACCCCTGCTGTCCACGCACCTCTGCAACGTGGCTATGTGCCCGATATATACGTAACGGCCACCATTTGCCGTGCTGGCGGCTTGCGCCGGTGGGGGTTACGGCGGCAAGCGCCAGTGGGTGAAGCGGTGGGCGCTGCGGCGCAAACGCTGGCGCTCCGGGCCCCCTTGCACGGGGTCCATGGCAGGCGCCAGGTGGGCTGACGTGGCAACCCCACCTTGTGGCTGTCACAGTTCCGCGTCAACGCCCGTTACGTTGAGGATGCGCCCTGCTTCATCAGCATCGATTTCGATCACAGGTGCTCCCTGCCCTGCATCCAGCATGGACTGTGCCACTTGAGTTTGACCACAGTCGATACCCCACCCCATCGGCTGCCCTCCCCCCAAAAGCAGAGCCTTCCCAGGACGAGATGGATGGTCTCTCGGATGGTAAAGCCTGCAGGTCCGGAGCGCTCCGCCCGGGCAGAGGAAAGCGGCCTTTTGGACAGCGCGAGGCGAGCACTCTGAGGAAGATTGTAAAACAGCAAGAGGCTGAATTGCTAAGCACTAGGGACCCTCGGGCAGTCAAGAGGCTTAATTGCGAAGCACTAGGGACCCTCGGGCAGTCGAGAGTTGCATGTGCTCCACGGAATGCGTGCTGCCTCTGAGTCGTCGGATTCCTGTGAGAGGCTGGCTGAGGATGTGCTTGAGTCATCAAATTCCTGTGAGAGGCTGGCTGAGAATGTGCTTGAGTCGTCAGATTCCTGTGAGAGGCTGGCTGAGGGTGCTTGTTGTGGACGCAGCGACTCCGGGCGGGAGGGATGTGCTGTGAGTACTCTCACCATCACCTCCGAGGCGCACGACTGGTGCGGGCCCGATCCCGCCGTCCCCTGAGCAACACCCCGGAGGGCCGAATGGCGCGCAAAGCATGACGCACGTCAGATGCAACACCCCGGAGGGCCGAAGGCGCGCAAAGCATGACGCACGTCAGATGCAACTCCCCATTCCCCCGCGCTGGTGGCCATGCGCTCTCGTCACACATAGCCTTATCACACACAGCGCCTCGTCCAGTGGCGTCCAGTCACGTGACCGGCCACTCGTCCTTGTCATACATAGTGTATACATCAATCAGTTGTTCGATCGACCTGCGCCCCGCTGCGCCCCGCTGCGCCCTCTGCCTCCGATGTTGAGGCTCGTGATGTGAAGGTTTATGCAAGATCCGGAGTGTTTTTGTTGAAATAATTATGCTGCTTCATATTTTTATTTGTTTGGGTGGCCACCTGTCAGCTTTTGGGAGGCTCTTCATTGAGTGCCCTGCAGGGTCCTGTGCTGCGAAGATCCACGGTTGCAGATGCAGATGCCGCCCTCCACACTTTCCTGCATGCTGGGTATGGCCGGCAGCGCTGCTGACAGTGGCAGCATGGGCGGGGCCGGACATGGGGTGGCCGGAGGGGTGCAGGGATAACGCGATCCGGGTTGCCCTGGAGGAAGTGCGCCACTTGTTCACCCACGGTGCGCACCCGCGCTGCCTCGATACGCCCCTGCGGATTGTCATCTGCGGAGTGTCATCTGCGGAGTGTCATCCGCGCGCAGCAACGACCACGTGCTCCCCTCCACGCACTCGTCTCCGCTCAGCTCCGCGTGCCGCCTGCACGCATGAGATCAGTCCGCCCGGAAGACACTTCGCGCCCCATGCCTGAGTGGTGACATGTGGACATGCCCCGCGCTGCCCGGAATGCGCATGTGTTCAGGCGCTGCGCAGCACGGCTTCCTCAGTGTGATGACGGGCTTGGCGCTGCGCAGCACGGCTTCCTCAGTGTGATGACGGGCTTGGCGCTGCGCAGCACGGCGTCCTCATTGTGATGACGGGCTTGGCGCTGCGCAGCACGGCGTCCTCAGTGTGATGACGGGCTTGGCGCTGCGAAGCACGGCTTGCTCAATCTGATGACGGGCTTGGCGCTGCGCAGCACGGCGTCCTCAGTGTGATGACGGGCTTGGCGCTGCGCAGCACGGCTTCCTCAGTCTGATGACGGGCTTGGCGCTGCGCAGCACGACTTCCTCAGTGTGATGACGGGCTTGGCGCTGCGCAGCACGGCTTCCTCAGTGTGATGACGGGCTTGGCGCTGCGCGGCACGGCTTCCTCAGTGTGATGACGGGCTTGGCGCTGTGCAGCACGGCTTCCTCAGTGTGATGGCGGGCTTGGCGCTGCGCAGCACGGCTTCCTCAGTGTGATGACGGGCTTGGCGCTGCGCAGCACGGCTTCCTCAGTGTGATGACGGGCTTGGCGCTGTGCGGCACGGCTTCCTCAATCTGATGACGGGCTTGGCGCTGCGCGGCACGGCTTCCTCAGTGTGATGACGGGCTTGGCGCTGCGCGGCACGGCGTCCTCAGTGTGATGACGGGCTTGGCGCTGCGCAGCACGGCTTCCTCAGTGTGATGACGGGCTTGGCGCTGCGCAGCACGGCGTCCTCATCGTGATGACGGGCTTGGCGCTGCGCAGCACGGCTTGCTCAGTGTGATGACGGGCTTGGCGCTGCGCAGCACGGGTTCCTCAGTGTGATGACGGGCTTGGCGCTGCGCAGCACCGCTTCCTCAGTGTGATGACGGGCTTGGCGCTGCGCAGCACGGCTTCCTCAGTGTGATGACGGGCTTGGCGCTGCGCAGCACGGCTTCCTCATTGTGATGACGGGCTTGGCGCTGCGCAGCACGGCTTCCTCAGTGTGATGACGGGCTTGGCGCTGCGCGGCACGGCTTCCTCAGTGTGATGACGGGCTTGGCGCTGCGCAGCACGGCGTCCTCAGTGTGATGACGGGCTTGGCGCTGCGCAGCACGGCGTCCTCAGTGTGATGACGGGCTTGGCGCTGCGCGGCACGGCTTCCTCAGTGTGATGACGGGCTTGGCGCTGCGCAGCACGGGTTCCTCAGTGTGATGACGGGCTTGGCGCTGCGCAGCACGGCTTCCTCAGTGTGATGACGGGCTTGGCGCTGCGCAGCACGGCTTCCTCAGTGTGATGACGGGCTTGACGCTGCGCGGCACGGCTTGCTCAATCTGATGACGGGCTTGGCGCTGTGCAGCACGGCTTCCTCAGTGTGATGACGGGCTTGGCGCTGCGCAGCACGGCTTGCTCAGTGTGATGACGGGCTTGGCGCTGCGCAGCACGGCTTCCTCAGTGTGATGACGGGCTTGGCGCTGCGCAGCACCGCTTCCTCAGTGTGATGACGGGCTTGGCGCTGCGCAGCACGGCTTCCTCAGTGTGATGACGGGCTTGGAGGAGGGGGGGCGGAGGAGAGGGGGGCTGCTGCAGGGATCACGCAGAGCGAGCTGATGCGGTACACGACGGCGCTGCTGCGGGACTCGGAACAGCTGGCCCAGCAGGCGGGGACGGTGCCGAGCATTGACAACATGGATTTTGTGATGGAGAGCGATGCGCTCAACCACACCGTGATGGATCAGGCTCAAGGCCACGATGCGCTGGTGGACCTCGCCCCGACTGTCACCCTCCCGGACGTTCTCGAGCTGGCCCAGTGCGCCCCGCCACACCGCTCCCCTCCGCCCTTTCCGTCCCAACTTGCACGGGCCAGCTGCCCTCCGCCAAGTTTCTTGCTGCCAACGCAGATAGTTTTGATCCCATCGTTGGCTTCCCTCCGCACAAATCCCAGAACTTGCTGATCCATTGTCGATAGGCAGTAGATTTCTGCTGACGTGGCGCGCAATTGTGTATAAACGCGGCGTGCCTTTTTGGCCATGGGATGTGGCTCAATAAGTAAGCTGCAATAGCGGGCTCAGTTCCTGAGCCATCTCTGTAGTCTGCAGATGAACGCCGGCTCCCACCTCCCTCCTGATATATGGCCATTCAGATAGTGGAAGCATGCTGTGTGGGCTCACCAATCCAGCCATCCATTTTTTAAAGCATGCCATGTGGGCTCGCCAATCCAGCCATCCATTCTTTTAAGCATGCCATGTGGGCTCACCAATCCAGCCATCCATTTTTTTTAGCATGCCATGTGGGCTCACCAATCCAGCCGTCCATTTCTTTAAGCATGCCATGTGGGCTCACCAATCCACCCATCCATTCTTTTAAGCATGCCATGTGGGCTCTCCAATCCAGCCATCCATTTCTTTAAGCATGCCATGGGCTCACTCAATCCAGCCATCCATTTCTTTAAGCATGCCATGTGGGCTCACCAATCCAGCCATCCATTCTTTTAAGCATGCCATGTGGGCTCACCAATCAGCCATCCATTCTTTTAAGCATGCCATGTGGGCTCGCCAATCCAGCCATCCATTTTTTAAGCATGCCATGTGGGCTCGCCAATCCAGCCATCCATTTCTTTAAGCATGCCATGTGGGCTCGCCAATCCAGCCATCCATTCTTTTAAGCATGCCATGTGGGCTCGCCAATCCAGCCATCCATTCTTTTAAGCATGCCATGTGGGCTCACCAATCCAGCCATCCATTTTTTTTAGCATGCCATGTGGGCTCACCAATCCAGCCGTCCATTTGTAAGGCGGCGGCAGGCAGTGGCAGTCTAGCACCTGCACACCGGGAATATTGCGACTGGCGAGATATGCCCATTGTGTAAAATATACCATATTATCCAATCATGTGTCAGATAATCTGTTGCGCATCAGTGAAGCTGCGGGCAGGAATGAAGCACTCCTTGCTGTGCGCAATTCACAGGAGGTGTGCTGCATGTGAGCACGACTTGGCGGACTCTGCACACCTGTTGACCATATACGGTCACAGTAACCCGGGACTGACTTTTACAGCACAGCAGCTCACAGAGGGTGCGATGAGGCCAAGGGAGATCTCCCACAAAAATGTCACAGCGATCCTGCCAAAAAGGGATGGCACAAAAATGTCACCGCGATCCTGCCAAAAAGGGATGGCACAAAATGTCACCGCGATCCTGCCAAAAAGGGATGGCACAAAAATGTCACCCGATCCTGCCAAAAGGATGGCACAAAAATGTCACCGCGATCCTTGCCAAAGGGATGGCACAAAAATGTCACCGCGATCCTGCCAAAAGGGATGGCACAAAAATGTCACAGCGATCCTGCCAAAAAGGATGGCAAAAATGTCATGAGCGATCCTGCCAAAAGGGATGGCACAAAAATGTCACAGCGATCCTGCCAAAAAGGGGATGGCACAAAAATGTCACAGCGATCCTGCCAAAAAGGGATGGCACAAAAATGTCACAGCGATCCTGCCAAAAGGGATGGCACAAAAATGTCACAGCGATCCTGCCAAAAAGGGATGGCACAAAAAATGTCACAGCGATCCTGCCAAAAGGGATGGCACAAAATGTCACAGCGATCCTGCCAAAAGGGATGGCACAAAAATGTCACCGCGATGCAAAAGGGATGGCACAAAAATGTCACCGCGATCCTGCCAAAAAGGGATGGCGTGCTTGTGACGCGGGTGGGATTCGTCATGAGAAAAAGATTAATATTCAAAAAGAGTGGTATTCAGCGTGTATGTCGAATCTATTCTCGGATAGTAAGGCTGGGCTGAGAAGGTTGATGGAGGTGAGGGTGGTATGTCGCTGCCTTCCTGTCGAACGTGCTCCTGTTGGTTCGGCTTGTGTCTGCGCGCCGGCGTCATGTTCGGCTTGTGTCTGCGCGCCGGCGTCATGTTCGGCTTGTGTCTGCGCGCCGGCGTCATGTTCGGCTTGTGTCTGCGCGCCGGCGTCGTGTTCGGCTTGTGTCTGCGCGCCGGCGTCGTTCGCTTGTGTCTCGCTTGTGTCTGCGCGCCGGCGCGCTTGTGGCGCGGCGTCATGTTCGGCTTGTGTCTGCTAGCGCGCCGCGTTCGGCTTGTGTCTGCGCGCCGGCGTCGTGTTGCGTCTGCCGGCGTCGTGTTCGGCTTGTGTCTGCGCGCCGGCGTCATGTTCGGCTTGTGTCTGCGCGCCAGCGTCATGTTCGGCTTGTGTCTGCGCGCCGGCGTCATGTTCGGCTTGTGTCTGCGCGCCGGCGTCATGTTCAGCGCCCTCATGACCTGCTGAAGGGCTGCTCGTGGAAGCGAGGTTCCTCCGGAGCCCGCCTGACCGCGGCGGAGAGTCTGGGCTGTGGGTGGATGCGCAGGGAGCTGTTTGGCTACGTGGCGGAGTACGGGATGCCTCTGGAGGAGCGCGGGAGCCAGGCCATCTGCACGGCGCTCGTGGCCTGCGTGCCGGAGAAGGCGAGCGTGGAGCTCCCGGATGGGCAGGTGCGGCGCCTCCCCTCCCTCACATGAGCGGTATAGGCTGCCGGCGAGAGAGACCAGAGGGTGGAGAGAAAGGAGTCAGGTGAAGTGGCTGAGCGAGGTTTGGGAGCAACGCAAAATTCATGTTCGGGATCTCCACCTTGAGGGCCCAGCCTGAGGGTTCCACGTGGAGGGTCCTCGTGCATCCAAATCAACCACAGCCTTGAGCAGCCTCACCCTGCACAACGAGAGGGCCGCTGCTTTCTGACACATACAACAATCGCATGGTGCTGACACACGCGACAATAGATCGCGTGTTGCTGACACACGGAACAATCAATCGTGTGGTGCTGACACACGGAACAATCAGATCGTGTGGTGCCGACATGCGCGCCAATTGATCGCGTGATGCCGTCGCAAGTGCCAATCGATTGTGTGTGCTGACACACGCGGCAATCGCGTGGTGCTGACACACGTGCTTCGGGACCCCTCACAACAGGGAGTGTCGAGCACCTTTCTCCCAGCACGAAGGGACCCGTGGACCCGTGGGAAATCAAGTGGCTTCTGGACCGCACGATCTTTCCAGCTCAGCGCGGGAGAGAACAGCTGCGATCATCTTAGAAGGATCCTGAGTGAGCTTACAATGCGCGAGGGCGGGTCCACAGATGTCGCTGGTGAGCGCGGCGCTGTACAGGGCGAGAGCGCTTGGCGGAGCGCCCCCCCCCAGGACCCCCAACTGCAGAGGGCCCAGTGGAGATCCGCAGCGGCCCATCCACCCAAGCTTAGGTCACTGCTCGCGTCACGTCGGGGAGCTCCAAGCTGCCCTTGGTCCATTTGACGAAAGCGGAGTTCATGCAGTTTCCCCCTGAACAGATATGGCCAACAAACCATACGCTACCACCATGCAATGTGGCATGCAAGGAATGGACCCAGTCTGACACAGTGTCCAGTCTGACGCAGTGTCCGCGTGATGCGCTGTCATCTGTTCCGACCTGGTGTCTGAAGGCAGGCCTCGGATGTGCCGGCTCCACTCAGGGGGGGCAGAGAAAGTGAGGGTGCGTGGAGACTCTCGGAGGGGCGCGTGGTGAGCAGGTGGAGGAGGTGCCGTTTGAAGCATCCGTGGAGGCGATCATGGCGGCGCTGACGCAGAAGACGGAGGTTAGGGGGGCGAGCTCGGACGTGGATGTTCCCGAGTTCCTCATCCCGCAGGAGGAGCTCAGTCGCCTGCTCGAGGAGCGCCAGCCGAGCTTCGTGCCGCCTTCCTTCCAGCCCAACGTGATCAAGGGCACGGAGGGGCTGCCGGACGCCGCCGAGGTGACGGGCGTGAAGCTGCTCGAGCTTTCCAACGGAGTGCGGGTCAACTACCGGCGCACGGAGAACGAGCCCAGCGCCGCGATGGTGCGCATGGTGGCGCGAGGCGGGCGGGCCATGGAGGACTTGGAGGCAGGCCCGATGGGGTTCGGCTCGGTTGCTGTCGGGGTGCGCACGCTGTCTGAGGCGGGCACGGTGGGAGGCTGGGAGCGCGAGCAAGTGGAGCTCTTCTGCCTGGTGCGTGCTCAGCCCTCGCCCGAGCCTGTGAAGCATCCGGCTCGACGAGGCTGCTGCAAGGCGTGCGGGGCCCGGTGGGAATGCGTGGCTGGCCTTCTCCTAGGAGGCCCTTGCGCGCTGTCCACAATGATGGGAGATACGGCAGGTAGGAGGTCCGGATGGCACCAGTGGCGCACGTGTCACCTGTCAGTTTCCGGCTTTGTCCCAGCAGGGGGGCTTCACCGCGGCCTGGTGGGTTGCCGTGGTAGTAGGGCGTCGCCGAATAGATGAACTCGTGAGCTGGCGAGGAGTGACAGACAGTCTCAGAGAGGTGTTTAGAGGATGATTTGATGGCGGTTTGAGGGGGGTGGGAGGGGGTTGGGTGCTGGCGCACAGCATCATCTGATCAACTGTGTGCTGGAGGCCGACGAGGAATTCACGGCGATGGACTTCCACTTTGCTGTCGGGGAAGGAGGGATGCGCGCCGTGCTGGAGCTGCTGCACCTCATCCTCGAGTCCCCCCGCTGGGATCCCTCGGCCCTGGATCGCTCAAAGCAGCTCTATCTCAACCATTACCGAGCCCAGCAGAAGGTGCGGGCCTCTTGCGCCGTCACAGCCACCTGCGATGTGCGGCTTGCGGCGCTCTCCCCGGCCTGAGTGCCCTGCGGGGGGGCGCGCTTTCTTGGTGAGGGCTTGGTGATGAGGAGGCGGGGGATGCTCGGCGCCTGCAGAGCTTGGAGCGGGCAACCGCGGCCAAGCTGATGGACGCGATGCTGAGCCGTGACCGTCGATTCCTGGACCCAACGCCTGAGGAGGTGTCCATGCTTACGCTGGATGGGGTACGTGACATGGTGCAAGCGCAGCTCTTTGGTGGCAATCTGGAGGTGTTCCCCGGACCCCGCGCGGCACTCCCCAGGGGATGCCGCACAGCTCTCCGTCGAGCCCATCAGCCTTACCGCTGCCAAAGCCCGGGCTCCCGCGATGACCTGCATGCTGCTGTCTTGGAGTAATGGTCCTCTGACCAAACCCAGCCGCGCACCCCTTTCAGTGCCCCTGACCAAACCCAGCCGCACACCCCTTTCAGTGCCCCTGACCAAACCCAGCCGCGCACCCTCGTGCTCTCTGTGCACCCCATCGCATGCACCCCATTACGCACCGCGGCATTGTAGATAGCTTCAGTCCCTGCTGCGTGCACACCTCCGTGCGGCCTTGGAGAAGACGCGACCTGAGGACGGGAGACCTTTCTTCCGTAAAAATCAAGCAGGCTGTGCTGGGAGTCAAATGGCATTACGCCACGTGGCGTGTATGCTCTAGGGTGAGAAGGGATGTGGCGCTCGGGCCCAGATCTCCATCGTCGGGGACTTTGATGAGGCAGAAGTGGAGGAGTGCGTGCTCAACTTCCTGGGTACAATCCGCTCTGGACCCCCTCAGCTCACCAACTCCTCCCCTCCCGAAGCTCCCATCGAGCTGAACCTTAGCGTCCCGGCTGACTCCCCACTGCGGCGGCAGCGTCTGCTGTTGCAGGTAAATTGCCCCTCATCACTTTCGGATGCTTTCCGGTAGCATCCCCCGCCCCGGGATGAGCCGCTGTACCCCGAGCATCGACCATCACGACAGCGCTGGCAACCCTTTAGTGATGCCTGGGGGTGACAGGCGAGTCACATGCTGGGGGTGTGACAGGCGAGTCACATGCGGAGGGCGTGACAGGCGAGTCACATGCTGGGGAGTGGCCCTTTGTTGTGATCGCGAATTTGCGCGCATGCCTGCTTCAAGGCAAGTGCTGCCGCTTCGACTCCCTCCAGCTGCGGCCTCTGCCTGAGGCAAAAGGCTGTTCGGAGACGAGCTGCAATGGAGCTGAAGCACAGGAGGGGGGCACGTGGCAATGGAGCTGAAGCACAGGAGGGGGGCACGTGGCGGAGGGCAGGATTCGGATGACCGGGCCTGTGCGTACGTTGCTGGACCTGCCCCAAATCGCTGGGGGCCCCTTCCTCCTTTCACTCCGTCTGCCAAGCCAGGTGCAGCTGGCAGTGCCCCACAATCCTCGACTGCGGCAACGCTGCGGCGCGGGCACCCTCTGTACACCAGCGTGTCGCTTTCACTTCTGGTGGAGATCATCAATAGCCGCCTGTTCACTACGGTGGGTACCCCCCTTGCTGTCCTCTCCTCGGTGTGGGCCGTTCCTCCATGCGTCTCTTCCTCCATGCGTCTCTTCCTCCATGCGTCTCTTCCTCCATGCGCCTCTTCCTCCATGCGTCTCTTCCTCCATGCCTCTTCCATCTCTTCCTCCATGCCTCTTCCTCCATTCCTCCATGCGTCTCTTCCTCCATGCGTCTCTTCCTCCATGCGTCTCTTCTCCATCTCTTCCTCCATGCGCCTCTTCCTCCATGCGTCTCTTCCTCCATGCGTCTCTTCCTCCATGCGTCTCTTCCTCCATGCGTCTCTTCCTCCATGCGTCTCTTCCTCCATGCGTCTCTTCCTCCATGTGTGCCTTTCTGGTTGGCTTGCGCCAGGCTTGCAGGAAGTCCTCTATTACCCTCCGAGGACGTCATCCCGTGTTCCTGTCATCCAACACCACGGGATTGGGTGGTGTTGGAGGGGAGGAGGCAGAGGAGGCACATCGCTGTAACTAGCGCTGTGCGATGCGGTGGCTGACACTGGCATGCGCGCCACTGGCGGGTCTGTGGGACCTTGGAGAAGTGCAAGCTGCAACAAGTTTGGCGGCCGGGCGGGGGCTTGCGGTTGCCAGGTGCGGGATGCTTTGGGGTTGACATATGACGTGTCATTTGAGCTGAGCATGTTCGAGCGCTTGGCCAATGGCTGGTGCGCAGCCCCCGCAGCTCCGGTTGCCAGTCTCGCCCCGCAGTAGCCCATACCCCTCTCTTCTTCCGTGCTTCGAGTAGCCTGTACAGTGGGTGGCTCAGGCAGAGAAACAGGCGGGGAGAGCCTCCCGGTGGGTGTGTCACAATTGCACCTTGGGCGGGGAAGGGGTATGATGACGCTATGACAGCTGCGCGCGGAGTTGATGGAGACATAGCACCTTTTGGGAGGCTGATGGAGAGATGGCACCGAAGGAGGGATCGGTTGCGATGGGAGAGAAGTGCAGCATGCGCCCGGCCTCACTCCGCGGCCGCTAGAAGCAGTCTGTGCGAAGGGCGCAACGTGACGTAGCGTCAGTATTCCATGCCGGCGGCCTGTTGGGTCGCTGCTAGCAACAGGATACACCCGGGCAGGAAACCAGTTGGGTCGTTCCCGGCAGAAGACTCCCGGAGGAAGAGGAGAGCGCGAGCTGCCAGATTGTGGCCGAGTGGTGCTCGTGAGATCGTGGCCGGGTGGTGCTCGTGAGATTGTGGCTGGGTGGTGCTCGTGAGATTGTGGCCGAGTGGTGCTCGTGAGATTGTGGCCGGGTGGTGCTCGTGTCGACAGGTTTGTGCTGTCTGTGACGTCCACGCCGCAAAAAATCGATGACGCGCTCGCGGCGTCCATACGCACCTTGAGGGGGATTGGGGCGCAACAGGTGCAACCCCTTGCCTCCCCGGCAGCCTCTGCCCAACCCAGGGTTCAAAGTGACTCGCGGCATGGCAGCCTCAACGCGCCTGCTCGCAACACTCCTGTCCTGTACGTCAGACAACAGGGCTGCACGGCAGGGAAGTGCAACTGGCCGCCTGCCTGTACCAGACGCCGGGCACCCCTCGGGCCCCCATTGTCAGGGGAGTGGGCTCAAGGATGACCACCGGGAGTTTCCACTGACGCTTTCCTGGTGCCCGCAGGTGACGCAGCGTGAGCTGGACAGGGCGCGGCGCACCCTCCTCACCCGGCACGAGTCAGACCTGAAGGTGCGCGCAGGAGTGTGCACCGCCGAGCCGCCGAGAGCTACCGCCCCGCCAGACGTCCTGTGCTGTGGGACAGTTTTGGCTGCAACCGGTGAAGGGAGGGATATTTGTGGGACGTTGGATCTGCGGCAGGATAACCCCTACTGGCTCGGGCTCTTGACCCACCTGCAGTCGGACGCGGTGCCCGGGAAGGACCTCAACTGCCTGCGTGACCTGCCGGCCATGTACGAGTCTGCCAGGGTGGAAGACATCTACCATGCCTACTCCGGCCTGCAGCTCGACGATGGCTCGATCTTCTCCTGCGTCGGGGTGGCTGGGAGAAATCCCCAAGCCGCCCCTGATGTTCCACCCCCTGCGCCACAGGTGATGCTCACCTCATCTCCTCAGCTGGCCCTTCCGCGCCTTCACCCGTGTACCCTCGCGGGTGTGCTGCCTCCCGCAGTACTGGCACTGCTGTCGTGCAACGTATATATGAGCGCCTCAGCTAATGTATCAGCGTCCGTCCAAGTAATGAGCAGCCCCCCTCTTCTGAGTGCCGCGTATATTGGACGAGCACCCCTGCCTGGCTGGATGGCACTGAACTTGTGCCTCGATGCCGCTCGCTTGGCCGGCTCGTGCAGATCAGTTCCGTATTCAAGAGCTCACGGCTCGACGGTCTATGGGATTGAGGGTCTTGGTACGGGTGGTGACTGAGTCAGGCGGCAGTGCTTCAGCAAGCTGTACGGTACGGGCAGGACGCCGTTGCCACCACTGCTGCAGCAGCCAGCAGCTCCATGGCAGCTGCGCAGCAGACGGAGGGAGACGGGCAATCAAAAGATCCGAGAGTAATGGCGAATGCTGCGGCGGCCATGCTCGCCGCCTTTCAGGCCGCCGGGATGGGCAACATGCAGAAGTCCCAAGATGACCCCCCGCAGAGGCCTCCTCAGTAATTCAGGAGCCTTAGTAAGAAGGGAGCAGCCGCCGCCTCTCGCCCTCAAAAACGTAGTTGTGCCATTTGGATGCCAAAGCGAAAGTCTGGGTAGAACTGAGGTGTGCTGAGGGTGGACTTGTGGTGCCATCAGAGCTGCTGCCTGCGCTTTGTAACCAAGCAGGGATCAGGAAGCTCAAGTTGGCAGCAGGGCTGAGAATGTGGCATTCTTCCCTCTTAATCTGGACACTGCGGCCATAGGGACATTAAAAGGGTTCAAACGCATCGAAGTTGAGAAGTTGATGAATGCGGTGGTTTAGAGCAATGGGTATGAGTCTCTATTTTGATTTGTCAAGGACGTATTACGCCCACTGGACAAAGTCTCAGCTGCTGTTGTGATCAGATTTGGCCATTGGTATTCTTGGTAACACTCTGATTTGATTTGTAGAGGATGTGAATTACCCACTGAGGAAAATGTATCTGCCGATGCAATAGACTCTGAGTATTGATATTTTAATTGAGACTGCGTTTTGCTGTGAAGTATATATGTATATCCCCTGGTTCTTACAAGGAGACGTGTAGAGCAAAGCCCCTGATAACTTGATGATGATAGAGCAGTTTTTCAACTGGTAGGCTTAATTTTTAGAAATGTTGGCATGAGCTATCGTCCAAGAATATATAGGTACCCATGGCCAAGTCTCACATGCTGCACAAAATATCATAAATCAATCGCATACTTACTGTACTTACTCCACACGCACAAATCATGTTGCCCTCATGTCCGTATAACTGTGGTGAGTCCGACTCTCCCTCTTGATCCGCTGATCCCTCTTCTATCACCTGTCTCTCCCATCTAGTCAATATTATATATGTGGGAGAAACTAAATGTATATTTTGCGAGGAACCAGTATACATCACCCGGAATATTGTCTAGCCGAATTCAATATGACAGTCACCGATGGTTAACAGATGATAGACGGTGATGCTGATGCAGAATGATATAGTATAAGGCATATGCCTGCTGTTTGCGCCATTAGTTGTTTTGTGCCTTTCGAACCATGCGTACCTGAGCGTATTTACATTGAGTAAACCTATGGTTTTACCGTGTCCGCATTATTGATTTTTAAAATGATGAACTAAAATGTCAACAAAGTCGCGAAAAAAGAAAATAATGGACTATCAATGTAAATTTCCGCTCGTGATGGTATGTAAAAAATAAATAATCATCTTGGCGCGTCATCGAACAAAGAACAAAGCCGCAATTAATCCAGATCGCGGCGACTCCTGTTGCCGACAAGCAATAACCAACAACATGGGAAATATTCCACAATTCTGTAAATCTGGGTGTTTGACTGGAGGTGGCATATATAGATTTAGCTATCATGGCTGACTCCGAAGTTGCCGAAATTCCACATTGTATATTGTGTAAGCAATGCTGTAGGAGGCTCCCATATGCCTTATACTTAACAGTCAGTGTAACTACTGATGGGTCATGTATGGAACTGCATATAATGACTAACTGCCTAGGTACTGCTAGGTCAGCTCTTTAGACATAGGAAGTGCTATGTCTAGACTCAATGCATATTACTTGCAGTAAGAATTAGGGTATTATTACATATTTTGCCATGCGGCTGTATTTACTCTAGAAAACTCAACTGTTTCTTTGGCCTTGGCCATTACTTATTCACTCAACTGAGGCAATCCTAGTCAGCATGGCCAAGTCCCATTAGCCTATCATCTGCTTATATTACATTATCATGCAGTATGACGTGCCAGTATTTTAGTATGACACATATTACATAGCACAGCTGTACTGTGTACTCCCACGAAGGGGGTCTCCTTTCCTAGGCAGGGGTCTCGGGTACCAACGCATTACTATTGTGAGGCGCGTATGTCACAGGTGAGTCAGCCGCGTATGCCACTGAATGTTGTCCTAGCACAAATGCCCTGTGACATGTTAATGTGGGAACGAAACGATCCTGGGGGAGATGGCCAAGAAACGTCGAACTCTCGACAAACGTCGACAGTCATCACTCGTCACGAGCTTCGGGGTGAAGGTCGGAGTGATTGCTTCCGTTGTGAACGCTGACCCAGAGCTTTGTGAACAGCCCCGAGCCTACACAATCCAGCACACTACGGAGGAGAAGCTGCTACTATTCTTGGAGAAAGTACTACACCGCCTCCGAAAGAAAGGACCGGGTCGCCCTCGGACACTCGCCTTCATTGATTAGCGCTAAAGTTGTTAACAGCTCGAACCGCTGCACCGGCATGGCATGTGCAAGCGCGGGCCCGACAGGTGCCATATCTGGACCGTAGTCAATATCGTAATATCAGATACCAGCAGAGTGCCTTGTGCAGCAAAAACAAACTTAAAATGTTAGATAACTATTCTTTGCACTTGTTGTGAAATCAAAAGAATAAATTTCACAAATAATTAATTCCCGAAGCCGGTCCTTGCAGTAAACAACAGTACACGAACAATAAATATTTATTAGCTCCCACCCCCAAAACAAACATTTCCGTTCCATTTCAATAATTAAAATCGATAAAACGGACACGGTACTTGCCTTATGCGCATGCTTTGCCTAGGCTAAGATTCCCAGAGAGATCCTATTGAGGGCCATCTTAGATGATATCGTCAGAACTAGCTAGGTTGGTATCGTCAGAACTAGGTTCTGGGAAACATAGAGTACCGACTCTTAGCGTCTTAGGCCTAGAAGGGTGAACTCAAGCACTCCGTAATAATGTAGTGTAGGAGTTGAAGGAATTTTAATTGTGTGGTATTGACCCCATCATGACGTGTGAACTGGGTTTTCTGTTTTCATCACTAGGCGCCCCTGTGCACGGGACAATAAGTATTCTATTATAATTTCACGTATACCGGTCATCTCCTGACCACACAGCGAGTATACACTACTACAGTCGATGTGTATATGTGTGTGTTTGTGTCCGCGGTGCGCGTGCAATTGCAATACTGATTAAGTAAAGAGAAAGTTCGATTTATCACACCATCCCAAGTTCCAGGCTTAAACCAGTCTGCATTTTCCAGTGAGCAATCATGCATAATAACCGCACCTCGTAGCATATAACTAAGTAATGTTTTTTCATATGGCGCAGTGGCTCTTGTTTATCAGTGATTATTGTTAAGCTGGCACGTTGCACCTATCTCATATGCTGACCTATCTCATATGCTAACTTTATTGCGCACTTAGCGCGGCGCACTTAGCGATTACTCTACTTGCGCATCTGTTTGTTCATCAGATGCAGACGTTGTTGACGATTCTGATTTTGTCGATGTCCTGCTTCGCACTGTCAATACAGGGCAGCTTGCGTGATGAATGAGGTAGTCACTTACTGATCCCATCGAAACAAGTCCAAGTAAGGTTCTGCTACAAATACACAACACAACAAATTTTAAATATAAGGCGATCATGGACAACCATCGTGCCAACCTGACAGAAATGCATGCAGCCATCGTCATCGTCATCCCACTCCAATAAAGAGAATCTTGGCATCGTCAGGACGAGCTTGATCTCGCGACGTCACAAGTGCACATCAAGGTAATGTTTGCACGAAGATGTTTTTTGCAAAAACTGTTCAGATTCTAAATCTGGATATACAAGCGATTTAAGTATGTGCTTAAGTATGATTAAGTATGGGAGATGATCGAGCGGTATCGGTCATAACTTTTCGATACCGTGGCCCCTTTGATTTCTGAAGTGCACAATATGTTCAATTTGCTTTGGGAGACCTATTTCCCAAATGAAAATATTTTCAAAGGTTTTTGTAGAAGAGGCCTTCGCGCAAACGTTACCTTGACATACACACGCCTTGACCATGCATGATGCCCACACAGATGCATACATTGCAATTTCACATATACTGCTCAAACATAAACCCTAAAATACCCAGAAACCAAATCCCTTTTAAATCCACAAACCCTAAGTTCAACAGTTTGTAATGTGCGTCCTTGTGGGTATGTGTCGTCTGTGCATGGTGTGTGACAGGGTGCATTCTTTTTTTTTTACGGCCCACACTCGCAAAATCCACTAGCCCCCTTTCGGTCAATGCGGCCAATGTCCAAATTTGTAACTTTTAGTATGGTGATATTGCAAACCGCACAATTTTGCATGAATTTTAGGGTTTTTTCTTGTTGTACATCACGGCCCGCACTCATTTATTCCATTAGCCTGCATGCAGCCCGGAGTGGCGAGCTACGGCCCGCTACGGTAAGCAATATACCCTGGTGTGTGATGAATTGTAGTTGTTCATATGGTATCATTTGTATGGCGGGTGCTAACTCTTTTGGCGCATACAGTACAGCAGACTGGTCGGACGCTCGTTTCCTCTGTTGTTTTGTGCTTCATACATCGATTGAGCGCATGGTTGGGAGCCTCGTGTCCATGGATCCCGGGTATATTTGATGTCCTAAGGCTTTGTTATAAATGAAGTAAGGCCGTCGTTTCACTGGTAAGTAACAATCGGGGTCAGTAGTGCCGCTCAGTTTTTGCCCGACAAAATTTGTATGGAGAAGGAGGACCATCACGCCGCATACATATCTTGACATATGCAGGCATTTTTTCAGGACTCCGCGCCCTGAAGGTAGGATTGTCTGTATGTCCGCCGGCGGACTGGCTGCATGACAGAGACTAATTGAGAGTTTGAGTGTGCATGCCACAACAAGGAGCGCATACAATGTTGATACACCGTGTAGTGATATACAATCATACATACATGCCTCAACAAGGAGCATAGTGTTGTAGGAAAATTGTTCGGATGGACCGGGAACACTTCAAGGATCCCCATCGGATCTAATTTTTGGTATCGATGATTTTCGATATCCGGAAAGCGGTACCGATAATCGGGACAATCGATTAATAATTGATTATGCACGATGTGTGATATTTTGAATATGGAACATCAAAAAGTCCACACTCGATACTTAGATGACCCCATCCAATAATCGGTTATTGAAACGATATATCGATAATATCAGTTATGGGAAATATTGATGGGGAGCCTTGGTACACATTATAGTCAAGAGGTTCATAAGTCCTGAGTAATTTCCCGTTTCATCAGTGGCCCGACCAACCTCACAGTAAGTAGCATGTGGGCACACCTCTACGACTCCTCGAGCCCAGGGTAGAAGTCCTCTACTTCTGGCGACTCTCGGTCCCAATTTTGAACTTCCATAGGCCCCTTTTCGGTAAGTCCGGCCAACCATCTAAAATACCCGCCGCAGATCCGATTTTCTCACATTCACATTGTTTTTTGCTCGGCAAATGACCAAGCATTCAGTATATTGGCAGCATTTTGTTCCAAAGAAAGCCATCTCATATTGCGAATTGTATAATGTAGATCAATATTGTTACGGTATTTTTACACACCCTATATATATTGTGGATACACCTTGTTGCGCAGCGATCAGATCGCAACACTAACACAAGGGCACCTACAAAAGCAATATATATATATATATATGTTTGTATACACCCTGCCGTGACACGCGCGGGATCGCAACGCCAAAACAGGGGCACCCACAAAAAATGCAGGCCCCGGAAAACTTCAGGACGGTATCATCCACCGCGGGGGGAATGACAAAAGCAATATATGCATATATATGATTTTTATCTTAGATTGATTTTAATTAGATTATCGGAGCACTTTGCTGCCCTATATATAGTTGGACACATATTAGTTTCTCCCCCCCCACGGTAGATGTTACCGTCCTGAAGTGTCCCAGGGCCTACTTTTGTAGGTGCACTTGTGTTAGTGTTGCGATCCGATCGCTGCACAACAAGGTGTATTCAGAATATATATAAATGGGACAAGTCTGCAGTGGGTGTAGACATTTCATTATAATCCAGATTGGGTGTCCAGATTCCGCAGGGATGATGGTGGGCTGGTTTTATCGGCTGATCTCATGCCATTCTCTTGGTGTGTGCCTTGGGGCTTTTTCACCTGGCGGGAGACTGGTGATCGACAGCCACGTGGTGGGGTACGGGCATCTCGTTGTTAACGGGGACGGCCATTGGAGTGCTTTGGATGGTGGGATGTGATTGTCCCTGTGGTACCCTTCTGACGGGAACTGCCTCTTCGAGGGCGTCGGGGATTCGTCTGCGGCTCGTTATTTGTTAGTGTCTTGGAGTCATCCGACGCTTGCTTCTTTGTGTCCAGAACTCATGGTTATATATTAAACAAACTATTTGTGAACTTGTGTTCTTTGACCCAGATGTGAGGTACTGGCGCATTGCTGTGAACGGGGATGGCCGCCGGATGGAAGTGGGTTTTGGGAGGCGGTTGTCCCTGTGGTGCCATTCTGGCGGGCACTACCTCTTGGAGAGCTGGGTGGATTTGTCTGCCTTTGCTGCAAGGAGAGGCAGAGGGTGGTGAAGTCCGCTTTCTCTGATTTCTCTTGATTTTTGTGGGGAGCACTTAGGTGCCCGCATGTTTTCATTTTTTGACATGGGGTGGCCATGCTGTGTGGTGTGACTGCATTCATGGCATAACCATGGACCAACAGGTCCCATCCATCGACCGTGAGCCACTGGGGGGCATGCCAGCAGGGTCCGCTTACTCCGTAACCCTGAGACCAACTATTGTTGAGCAATGATCGGTCACATCGTATCATCTTTCCATGCTGCTTTGTATCTGGGTTGGGAACATGTATGAATTTGTGGTAGGAACCATATTATTCTGGGAGCAATTTTATATTGTTTCCAGAACAATTAACTTTTGATTTCCCCTGTAACAATGAATTTTGGCTAGGGGAAAGCATATTTAGGGTTTAGTGTTAGGTTTTTAGGGTGCCTGGCTACTGGATAACCCTTATAAACTCTCAATAAACCCTGAATATGCTTGTCCGTAGCCAAAATCCGTTGTTACGGGGAAAATCAAAAGTTAATTGTTGCGGAAACGATCAAAAATTGCTCCCGGAAAAATTAAAACCCTTTGTGGTATCTCGTCACGGCCCCACCTTGCTCTTGATCTGCTTCTCACATCCACTGGGATGATGGTGGGCTGGCTTTTGTTGGCCGATCTCATGCTGTTCAGTGTGTGTGTGTGTGCAGCAGATGTACTTATGAATATCAATGGTGGGATTGGGTACTATATTCTACTAATGCAGTATTCGACCTTGCATTTTCAAAATTTATTCATTTTCCTGGGTCGTACAGCAAACACGTGAAATTGCAGATGAAGTGATAAACGCGTCCTGAATCATGACTCGTGGTACTAAGTGGTCGAGGACTCACCGCTTGATCATACCCATGTCTCTCGCACCACATACCATAAGTGACGGCTGCATAGTGCACAACAACATTTGGCAACCGTCAATACACATCATCACCACATGCACACACCTAAGTATTTGTCATTCACTCTGGCTTACCACCACACATTGTGCAATTTGAACCAAGCAACGGCAGAGGCATCCAATAATTAAATCAGACAGTACACACACACATTCCCATGCCAAACAATCAAACCGACCTAGCGGCTCAACAAACATATTTCACAAGGGCTGCCCACGCTTTACTCCTAAAGGGGGGGCAAAGGACATTACAAAGTCTAGGGGGGAGTTTGGACCCTCCCACCGCACAAAACTGAAGTCCAGGGGGGGGTTCACCTCCCCCACCGCACGAAAACAAAGTCCAGGGGGGATCGTACCCCCCTCACCGACCGCTCGGAAACGAAATCTGGGGAGGGGGGACTGGGGCGGCTTCAGACCCCTCCACCCCCCGCAGGATCTGTCGTAGAGAAATCCCCCAAAGGAGGCGAGAAGCCCCAAACATGCCCTGCAATGCGTCCGCAGGTGTGCGGCTGCGCTCGAATAGTTCCGTGAACACGAGAACTCACCGAGTTCTCATGATATCAAGGCTACTAATCGGTTTCAAATTTCAAACCGGTTATGAAATCGATTCGATTACTTGAATTCCGTAACCGATTTGATGTGACCGATTTGCGCTTCTTAACACTGGCGATATAAAAAGTCATTATCCCATTAATCGATTGGATTGTGCCCGCAATACTTGAATTCCATAACTGATTCGATTCCAATCATCGATTAATCCGACAATTGCTTTACAAAGTTCATAACGGATTAGTAGCCTTGCATGATATAGGAACGAAATGAGGCAGGCTGCCCATCTCCCCGCTGTTGACGTCGCCATCATCCCCCAAGACAATAGCCCGGATGCAGACCAACAGCCAGGATTCTTGCATGGGGCAATCCCGTTCCCGTGCACGTGATGGTGGTGACTCATTCGTGCTTGGTGCACTCTTGCCCCCACATGGGGTTGGGGAGAGGAGGGGAGGGGGTCTGGACCTCTCCACCGCCCAGCGGAGTTCGGAAGAGGTCCGGACCCCCCACCGAAAATAAAGTATGGGGGGTTGCGGGGTCCATCACCACCCATGAGAGAAATCAAGGTCTAGGGGGAGGGAGGGATCAGATCTCCCCGCGACCCAAATCGAAAATCTAGGGGGGGGATCTGATGTCCTTTGCCCCCCAGCTAGGAACCGATTGTTGGGACGATTATAATTTATAAGCTTAATAGTGTTTACACCAATCAAATAGGTTTCAATTTGAGATATATAATCGTGATCAATTATCATAATTACTTCTGCAACCAAAAAGCTCACTCGAATAATCATGATAATCAAACTGGTTTCAAAGTCGAAATAATCGAATCGATGATATAACAGGTTTGGAAAATGAAACTATAATTCCTACCCTTGCCGCGCCCCTGCCCCCGCCCCCTAGGAGCAAAGCGTGGGCGGCCAAGAGTGTTTTAAATATCACAAATGGTATGTTTACCGTCAACAACTGCTCATAAGAACAGCGCACACACCATGTACTGGATTTCATATTTTTACAATTGTTTTCAGCTTTGCTGATTGGGAGGCCAGCATCACGGCATCACATAACGCAACGTAACAACACAAGTGTTGCCCTTTCAGGAACGATTCAAAGTATGCCATGTTCTTGACCGCACACACGCACGGGACATTATAAATGTTTTAGGCGGCCAACTACCCGTGGCAGCCCAGCAATGGTACATATGTATCTCGACTTTATTTGGGTGACATTGATTATTGATCTAATGACATAGAATTTTCAGTGTCATATCTTAACTCTCAATCCTTGACAAAATTCTGTTCATTTTTCATCTTCGGAGTATATTCTGGATACACTTTCGGAGTATATCAATGTTCGAATGATGACACGTATTGAATTGATGACGTGTCTTATCCATGTAGAATATTTCAAGGTTTGCACAAATATTTGGTTATTTAAAAAGGTTTGGGGGTGCCAAGTTTAGCTCATTCTTGTCATTAACTCCTATGCTGTTATGGCATTTGGAGTTTCTACGGCATGGTCGGCTAGACCGTTGCTTCTTGGTGCATATGAAAGCCATACGTGTTCGTGCTTGCAACCAAGTTCTTCTTGGCATCGTTAGGCACATTTTGAGCTATCGAATGCCTTGATAGGGGGTGTCTAAGGGGTCCGAATGGGCGTTTGTGGGGGGTAAATCGGTCGATTTGACACGCGGAAACGCCGGAGATTCCAGCATAGGAGTTAAAGAGTTTGTTAAGTAAGAGTACTCTCATAGTCCCAAGTTCTGAGCAGCTTTGTATATCATATTGTATATTTTATCATCTGTTTGCAAGGACGGCGTGGTGCACTTTGTGTACGACCTGAAAGTGTAACTCAGAGGCTACTCGAGGTGTGCCCACGTGTCACATCTGTGGAATTGACCGGGCCGCTGTCTTGCTCGGTATATTGAGTTGACATAATCTTATTCCCCCCACAGTGATTAACACCGTCCTGAAGTTTTCCAGGGTCCACTTTGGTGGGTGCCCCTGTTTTGCGCGTTGCACTCCCGTGCGCGGTGCGACAGGGTGTATACAAAATATCATGCATCTCCACAAATGTGGAATACCCAGTCCAATTTTAGAGTATTTCAAACCTGAAACTGCCTCATACACTTCATTTATGATGTGTTTGTTTAATGTTATGATGAAATTTTGTAAGGCATTTGCAGTTTTGTGGGATGGACATGGTAGAATCTCTCTACACGATAGTGTGGTTGGATACCGCCAATGTGCCGTAAAGCTAGGGTGGAAATCTGTTAGTAGAGGAATTATGATTAATCAGATTAATAGTGTATACAAAAATCAAATCGAAATTGGTTTTAGACAAGTAATTCTGGTTAATCATACTAATTACTTACATAAAAATACTTCGAATATTCACTAGTGTTAAGGGCAAAGTAATTAGATAGTCGAATCGATTTTGAAATGCGGCTAATCAAATCAATTTCAAAATTGGTTATTGCCTAATTGAAACTAATTACCACCCTTGCCGTAAAGTGCCACTAATAGCAAAAAAAAATTGGATTCCAATGTCCCACCCATAATCAAGGACTGTTTCCCCAACATTCCAGGCAATTTTGCTCATAAAATGATGGATACATGTTGACATGTTACTATTATACCACAAAATACATTCGGGAGTTACTGTATGTGTGTGTGTGTGTGTGTGTGTGTTCAGAGCTCCCAGTGACTGCGAAGGTGCACTTAGGATACCTTCCGCGAAATTGTGAAAAACGAAAGTTTGAGTAAGCCAATACACGCATACACACCCAAAGCTTGAACACGGATGCACGTTCGTTGTGTGAAGCATATACCTCATTTATGATACAGAGTCAGTGTATTGTTAATGACAAATGACTGCCAAGATTCAATGGTTGGATGTACTAAAATATTTACATAGTTAGGATAAAACTGGCAAATGTAGCAGATGTCCATGTCACGGGTGGTAATTAGTTTCATTTTCGTAACCGGTTTTGAAATCGATTTGATTAGTTTCATTTCAAAAACGTTTTGATTATATAAGTATTCCCCCTTAACACCGGCGAATTTCCGAACTGCATAAGTGATCAGTATGATTAATTAGAATTATTTGTATAAACTTGAAATCGATTTGATTGGTGTATACCCTATTAATGCGATTAATCATAATTCCTCTACTAATCGATTACCATCCTTGGTCCATGTGTCTGTGTATCTATGTGTAGCAATATTTGTGGCAAATTGAATCAAGGGTCACAATTAGTTTCAAATTTGTAATCGGTTAGTAAACTGACTGTACTTTTTACAAATGTCCTAATAATCGTTTTAATTATGTAAGTGTCTTACACTGGTGAATTTTCACTATGAAATTAATTCTGAGAATTAGTCGTCATTTACCGCTCAAATCTAAATCAACTCAATATACATAAATGATTAACACATATTTTGCAAAACCACAAATATCATGGAAGTGATAAGTATCTTTACTGCAGACTTTACTTGTCACCCACAATCATATCGTTCGCACCCAAGTATAATGGAAATCTAACAAGCATGTGTGCGCGCTTTATTTATCACCGGAGTATTGCGCGCGCCCAATAAGGATGCAGTACGATGTGTCACACGATTGCCCGTACAAGAATTATGCTGGTGCCCTTCAGTGCCTTGCGAACAACAAATCTCACCGCAGTCACCATCCGTATGTGTGGCGGAGAAGATACCTGGATGATGGCTGAGTGCTTGAGTATCATGTCGAATCCAGGCCCAGAGAGAATATGCACTTGGGGTTTCTGATGACATGAAATTGCCTCCTGTTGAGCACATTATCCATGTGACATTGTGACGTCGTGATGCACTAAATGTGTGCCGCAATAAGTAGAGCAAGCCACATGGCTTGATGCCTTGATCGTGTGCAACTATGTATGCACTTCGTCATATATTGGGTATGTACCACACGAGGGCTGTGCATATATATGGTACTAGTCCTCACCCGGGATTGATGTACATGCATTATCATCGAGATGCAAATAACGCCACTGAATTAATAATTGAAATACACTCTGGCGTACTACAAATCGCTGATTTTGCACCTAGCAACAGCGAGGCATACTGATTTGATAAGTACAACAGATATCGAAGCGCATTACACAAATACAACACTCATGTTTATCCAGGCATTCAGTCATACAGACTGGTGAACATCGAACGATGGGCAATTGCCATTCTATACTTCCCAACTCTAACTGCACGCACCCACGCACGTACCCATGCGCCCGACACACATATTCAGTTTATACCCTACTCACCATGCGTGCGCGTACCCACATGTCCAGTTGTCCACACCCCATGTACACGCACCTATACGCATGCACGTGATCCCATTGCACACTGCAGTACAGAGCGTACAGCGTGCGCGAATGCACGGCAATGCAAGCACTACCCGCAAAGGCATGCCCATCCCGTATGATGCATTCGCAGTGAATATATGTAGTATTAGGATTGTACGTGTGTGAGTGTGTGGGTCTGACTCATTATTTCCGACAGTACTCAATACAGTATAACCGACACCTTTATCAGCTCCGAATACGTCAACAGAGCTCCACCAGCATTCTCAATCAAAGCTGCTCGGTCTTCCCTGATGCTCTCAACGACGCTCTCAAAACCTGTCACAATGCATGAGCAATCTTCCTCATCACGCTACCTGATTGGTATATCCCACGATCACATAGAAATGTAGCATGCAGATTTACACACAGCTAATATACGTCATCTGTATTCACTATTGAAAAACGAGCATCATGCGCGTATTAATACTGTAAAGTAACATGCACTACAGTACTATACGACGACACCTTTCGATGTATAAATGTATATGCCCGTTGTCTGCTTCGTGTGTGCCGGGAGAAGCGTCAAGTATTTATTAAGTTGCGGTCTGTGCGTGTCTATTATTATCGGATGTTACCTCTGTGTTTGGTACACGCGGTAAGTGCGTTTGGTGATGTTAAGCCACGGTTGATGAGTAAGTTACCAGTGTTTATGCGATTTAGTTACAAGAACTGTAGCTGATATCACCACGCACGATGGCACGGACGCGGGTGTTTACTGCTGTTTGCAACTATGCGGCTCACAGATTTTATAGGCAGAGTCTTGAACTAACGAACGAATTATTGAACGTTGCACATGTATTTAAAGGTATCACAAATGCGCACGCAGCTATCTGCGCAAGCGGTCCGTCAAAGCCCACTCACGACATGAAAGGGCCAGCAAGGCGCCAAGAACATAAGATGTGCACTACGTTTCGTTGTGCCGAACCAATGCATGCAATTTGAGCCCTACAAAATTCATGGATAATTATAACGATTGTCCATGCGAGCATCACGCGTTCTACTACTAAATAATGAGTACACACGCGTCGATAAGCAACGAACTGCCGCGCAATCCCGCCATCGACCAATGCTTCAATACACTCGTATCTACTTATATGGCACGGGATTATTTCAACACGTGCGCCAGTCTTCACTAGTACTGTAATCATCCTAGAAATCAATAGAACGGCACACCTGGCATCCCCAAGCTTGAAACCTCATCAGCCTGCACGCAACACGCCAAATGAATCACGTCTGACGGGACAATGAAATTGTTGACTGCCCATTCAATTGCGTGGTGTGATTGCGGGGACTCGTCCACTGCGAAGTAAATTATTCTGCCGCCATAATCTCGCGAACGAACGTCTATCCGCTCTGATGGTAATGAAGCTGTAATTTCGTCTGAAGATGGCTGCGACAAATTGCGACCTTCGCTCGATTTCCCCTCGTCAAGTACGGTTTTTGACGACAGTAATGCCGGATTACCACTCGTGAGTCCTTCTTTGCCCAGCACGGTGTCAGAGGAAATCAATGGATCTTCAATAGAGTCACTCGCCTCGTCACCCATACTTATTCCTCCTCCTTCGTAGGAGCTTAATTGTTGCAACAAATCGATGCGCAAAGTATCTGCCCGCCTTTGTAGATGATCTAAATGTTATCACCGCTGCAGCACAGACGCGATCCTTATTGCCGTTGCCACCAAGAATATGACAAAATTGATCAGCCTATGTGTCAGATAAAAATCAGCATATCACGAAGTTGTCGTCGTCGCCTGCCAACATTTGTTGAGCAGACGTGGTGTCGAGTACGCGGACGGTCATCAAAGAATTCGGAGTTCGATCTCATTCTTATATCGTATTCCGTCAACCGTGAAATTAGTTGTGTGATGACGGTGTGGCGGTCACTAATTGGTACATCTGAACCCGAAAGAATACTTCTCACCGGCACTGAGTGTTGAAGTGCTGTCCACTGTGGATTCGTGCAGTTGCTTTCTCCCTTTATTTCGAGGGACGAATGAGATATCGGTATAATTATCCCCGGCACTGTCGATCTCAAAAAAAGAGCTCTTCACGAGGCCGCCTGATTTTCGGTGCCACGACATCTCGGTTCGCGTAGTGCAGCCTGCAGCAGTCGCTGTGGTGACGACGTGTGACAGCTCATGTGGTGGCCAAGTTCGCGACGACTATCGTTATTTGTAATTACTAGGCGGATCGATCTCAAAAGGAGATCTCCACTAGGCCATCTGACCGCAGGATCATGTGCGCGACAATACTTCGCTTTTTGCATCCCAACATGCCATCCATGCCATAACGCGAGGGTGGCGTCGCGATAAATGTTTCTCAGGGTCCAGACGCCATTCTTCCACATATTTCCTCAGTACGGCCTCAATGGTCAGTCAGGTGGTTGGAGGATAAGGGAGGATTGCACCAGACGTTCAACCCTCGCCAGTTTTCCTTCAAGCAGTCCGCCCAGTAGCGATTAACCTGACGATTCTTTCCTCCCAAGTCGCAACAGGCGTCCACCTCGAAAGGTCCATATTCTTGACTCAGAAAATCGAACATGTCCGCACGGAACTTCCAGTCCTGTCGGTTGATGGGCTCCAGGAGTCTGGTTGAGGCCTCGCTGCGCTTCGGCGCCGCGGTGTTGCCAGCAGGGGTTTTCTTGGGAGATGGAGGCGAGGAAGCTGTCAACTTGCCAGAGCGCGTCTGAACCGCCAGGGTTGCTTCCTCGTACCCCGTTTCTGCCAGCTGCAAGGTATGCAGTGCGTCCAGCCAGAGTTGGGGGGAGTCCAGCCAGGTGAGAGCCCCACTGTACGCGAGGACTGAGTCAGGTCCTTTGTTCTTGGCGTTGTTGGACTTGCGCTCCTTCAACTTGTTGGGATCTACCACTCCCAGTGGGGCGCGTCCTCGGCGAGACTCTTTACCAGCCGCAGGTCTGAACTTGCTGACAGTGTCCGCGGCAGAGGGGGGTCGCTGCGGTTTCCCAGTAACCGGGTGTACAAAGCCAGCTTCTACCAGTCCTTCTCTCGCGGAGATGTCCTTATAGTCAGGTCGCCTGGACAGAGCGTCGGGAACCCAAAGTAGCGCTCCAGGGATGTACTCCATTTCGGGTACCCCTACTTCCACTAGATCCATGTACCATCGGGCTTGGCGTCGGCTGAGAGGTTGTCCAGGTGCCATTAGCCAGACTGGGGGTTTATGGTCACCCTGCAATTGAAACTCGGTCCAGATGAGGTATGTGCTAGGAAGCAAGCACAAGAGCAAGAAAAATGGCGAAGTACAAAACGCAAGAGTACTCAGTACGGAGTACAGTAGGACCGATCAGAATGATGTTGATGTGAGGTGCCTAGCCTGTTGTACGGAGTACTCAGTACAGTTGAGTTATGGAAAGAGTTCATGAATGTATAAGAACTCGAAATGTAACCAGTTTCGGAGATGAGAACTGAACTGAAAAGTGTAACATAAAAAGTAAGAAACTGTAACCGCTGTATATTGTGTAATGAAAGCATACACTGAAAGCATACTAGGAAGAATAACGAAATCGTATTCCGAATAGTGGACCAACCGTAGTATCGAAACCATACCTCGTGCGGTCGTTTAATAAGTAGAAATAGATAAGTCCGAAACCGTAAAGAAGAGGATAAGCAAGGGTGTAGACTCCCACAAAATGGTAATTAGTCCGTTTTTCCGCGTTGCTTCCTTGATGTTTTGCGCAAATTCTGATTGAATGCAACCTTACCTCGCGTGATTAGCTAGCATAGCACGTTCTACGAAATCGAGAATGCCTGTTCTTGTGCTTGCGTTTCGCGGCGTTGGTTGTGTTTGAGGGTTCCAGGTACTCTTGGAGCCGCGTTGGCGTGAAGGAATTCAGCCCGACGACAATCGTTTGAGGTGCGCGCGTTGCCCCTTCTCTTGGCACGCATACGCACGCACGCATACGCCGTAATTTCGGCACTCCGCAGGTACTGAAATCTCAAATCGTCTCGGATTTTCAGCAATCTCGACCCTTTGCGGCGGAAGCGCTGCGCAAATTTTTTAAAACTTGCGTAGCTTTTGCTGAATTTCGGGGTCGGTTTGGGATCTTGCGTGCCTCTAGTTTTAGTCCTCTAGTCCCCTCTATTCCGGGAATTGCCGCGCTTCGGCCGGTGTAAGCTGCGTGTGCTCACGCACACGTGGTGAATTTCTGAAGGCGGGTGCTAGTTGCCGCGCGTGGCGTGAGGCGCTTCCAATTGATTAGATTGCACGCATACCACGCATAATGTTTCCGGATGGAGCTTTAATTTTCTAGTCCCCTCTTCTCCGGAAATTACCGCGCTTCGGCCGGTGTAGGCTGCTTGTGCTCACGCACGAGTAGTGAATTTCTGGATCGGCGGGTGCTGGTTACCGCGCGTGTCGTATAGCACCTCCAATTAGTTAGATCGCACACATAGCACGCATATAATGTATTCGGATGGAGAGGAGTTCCAGGGTCGGTCGGGTCGTCGTGGGAGGGGTCGGGCCGGCACCGCCCCCGGCTCGGCCGTAGGGTCCGGTCAGTCGGGATCTCGCGCTGCGGGTCTGTCGGTCGGCCAGGGCTCTTCGGAGTTCTGGGGCGCGGCTGGCAGGTCGGACAGCCGGGATTGGCGCTCCGGTGAGGGGGGGGGAGTACGGCGTGCACTCGCACGCCAATACGGCGGTGAAGCCCTCGAGGCTACACCGGCGTGTACGCCCCTGAGGGCCCCTCCGGGGTTGTCGGGTGAGCCCCCCAGGGCCTCACTACCGGGAACCCCCTCACCAGCGAGAGTCAGTGGGGCCGAGCCGGTGTCCGAGCTCGCATTGAGCTCTACACTACGGCAACCGGCGCGCCGGGAGCGTGCGTCGCCCGGAGCTCCGGCACCGGCGGCGAGCGCCAGCTCAGAGTCGGACTCGGACCGCTCGGCTAAGGGACTGAACCCCTCTACAGCAGCCCCCTTCTCCCCACCCCCTGCGTCCAGCAGGAGTGCGGGTAATAGGCTCGTCCGTCCGGAGCCGGTGCCGGAACCGGTAAGGTCCTCCCTCTCTCCCCTCGTGGGGTGCGAGCAAGGGAATCTCACCAGCGCCCCAGGGCGCTTGGAGATTTACCGAGCTAGTGACTGTAGCTCCCCTGCAGAAGAGGAGTTTGACGATGTCCGGCGCTCAGAGCTGCTGGACGTCGTCCAGTCAAGGGAGCACGAGGCTCGCATCCGGCTCAAGCCAGATTGGCGAGGGGAGCAACGTCAATCCATGCTTGCATTGGCCCTCCGTCAGTGGAGTACCTGGGCGCTGGACTCAGCGCAACGACGCGCAAGAGTCTCCCTGCTAGCTCGTCAGCGCGCAACCGCGCGGCTTGCGTGAGTCGCATGGAAGGCCAGAGCGGACCGGTCAGCGCATCAGCGCGAACTCCGGCGCCTGGCATTCCAGACCTGGAAGGTCGTCATCCAGCAAGTTGCCCAACTTCAGGGCCTGTTTGTCAGAGGCAGTCGGCGTCGAGTCGAGTCCGCTTTCGTGGCGTGGCGCCAGCGAGTCGTCCAGTCGCTTACCGGCCGGTCGAAGCAGTACCCGCCCGAGCTGAACACCGTCGTTCTAGAAACCAACACAAGTGGAACACGCTTCTACGCACGTCTCTTTTTAAGCAACCTCTGACGGCGGAACGTATTACATAAATTAGTTTTAAGATAGGCAAACGGTTTTAGGAATCACAGAAAACTCACCGGGGGTTCCGCAGGCTCTTCAGGCGCGCCGTCTTCTTCCCCCGCGGGCTCCTCATTGGAGTCCTCATTGAGGTCCAACGCGGCTGCTGCAGCACCGGCTTGACCAGCTTGGCCCACAACCTGCACACGCGAAAACCCGTTCAGATCACTGCCCACGACAAAGCTGTCACGGGCCGTGTCGGGGGGCACGGCGGGGTGAGACGTGTGACCCCGGAGCACCCTTCACTTCACTGCCCATCACGACAAAGCTGTCAAGGGCCGTGCTTGTGGACTTGTGGGGGAGCAAGGGGTTCACCTTCCATGGCCGCAATTGCTTGACCGAGCTCACGCACGCCCAGTCGTTCATGTGTTCATCCCAAATCGCGTGGCGGGCACAACACGCATCTTGTTGGTGACAATTCGCGACTCCGTTCTGACCTGCGTGGGTATCGGCTAAAGGTTACAAGTGTTCAACTGTATCGAAATATTCAGTGCCAGCAGCTATTCAAGATTAGCTTTCATGATATCTGTCCTATATTCAAGGGACCCAGCCCACATACGCCCACGCGTGGTGTGCCACACCAACCCCAAACAAACACATGCATAGTGCTGGCCACACCCCCTTCTGGTCGCGTGTCAGAGGAGCTGTCCTCACATCGCACCATACATATTCAGTGTGCCCAACACACATGCGCCCACGGTATGCCGCACCAACCCAAAACAACCACATACATCCTACAGGCCACACCCCCTTATGGTCGCGTGTCAGAGGAGCTGTCCTCACACCGCACCAAACATTTTCAAGGGGCCCAACCCACATGCGCCCACGGTCTGCCGCACCAACCCGAAACAACCGCATACATCCTACAGGGCACACCCCCCGTATGGTCGCGTGTCAGAGGAGCTGTCCTCACACCGCACCATACATATTCAGTGTGCCCTACCCACTTACGCCCACGGTCTGCCGCTGGCACCAACCCAAAACAACCGCATGCATCCTACAGGCCACACCCCCTCGTTCCGGTCGCGTGTCAGAGGAGCTGTCCTCACACCGCACCATACATATTCAGTGTGCCCAACCCACATGTGCCCACAACAGACTATTGGGAATAAATGAATCTCGATCGTCGTCTAAAAACCTTCATTTTGACACAATTTTCGTCGTCTAAAAGTTATTGCCACGTCATCTGAAAAGCGCCACGTAAGCGACACGTAAGCGACACGTAAGTCGTCCCGCAATTTTTATTACAAAATATTACTGGAATTATTTATTTGTGCATGATACTTTCGTACTCGGCGAGTCCCGGTAGATTTTTTTGTTGCATTTTTGTTCATATGCGTGCATATCATTTACAAGTATGCAAATATGGGTACATCCATGTGCAATTTAGGCCAACATGCACGGTACACGTTTATGAATGTGCGTATATAGGTGCTTCAATTCCCGTAAAATAAGTTGCAACTGAGATGGGTACTAGCATATGATACACAAATCTATATCATCATACAAATTTATTCAAAATACACCAAATATTTGTCTATGATGTCTTCTAGGCAAGAGATTTCGATCATTTCACCGTGCTAAGGCTACTATATTGCTGATACATTGGAATCTATATCTTCAATCCACAATTATTTGCGGTACTTGTAGGTTTTAATTCCCTCGATAGCGAGGTAACGTTGACGGCAATGTTGACGCTCTATCGGAGAACATAAATGGCAGAGCTTTATTGGTCAAGGCAATTGCATCGCACGCAATATAGGTCGATTTCCTCTTCTCGTTGATGCCGCGGAATAATAAGCGCCCAAGTGACGTCGATTGGAATGACCAGAGTCCTTGGGGTAACCCATTCGTTCCCTATTGGGCTCTGGTCGGGATAAAGTTCCGGTTCTTGAAGGTCAAAAAACATGTATTTCCGAATTCTCCAGGTGTAGCGCCCCCAAACGATCCCTAAGTCCTGTCGGACATGTCTGTCCTCGTAGGGGATGTTTAAGAACTTACATATCATCCAGCTGTCTACATTGCATTGAGGACATCGCATGTGGACCATTCCATGTGTATTGATAGCGTCTGCAGTGGCTTCATCGCGATCGCGTGTCCCATAAACTCCGAATCGTAGAATTGAAGGCATAACGTGGCCACGATATTGCAGGATTTTATACCTGTAGATAACAATGCTTGCAAGGTGATTAGCAGTTGAAGCGAGCGTCGCCCATAGCAAAAGTCGAAAATATAAATTGTGAGGATAAATGTGGAGCTATAATACCTGCAGATGGCGATGCTTTCAAGGTAAGCAGCAGATGTTTGAAGGTATGGTTGAAGGTGCGTATGTTAGAAGAAACAGGGGGAAATGAATCTTCAAGGGTCGGGCAAGAGCTTTTGTACCTGGTCGTGAGTGGACCGCGGGTCGTGCAAGAGTAGTGTACTTTTGGTCCAATCAGCTTCGTATATCTCGCACATGCGGGATCACTTAGTCGCCGATTCCCGTATGCAAATGTGGGCACATCCATGTGCAATTTAGGTCAGCATGCACGGTACACGTTTATGGATGTGCATATTCGGATGCTTAAATTCCCAGAAAACAAGTTGCAACTGAGATGGGTACTAGCATATGATACACAAATCTATATCATCATACAAATTTAATCTATATACACCAAATAATTGTCTAGGATGTCTAGGAGCACATAAATAAGGGTAAGTGTTGGTGTAGCTAGCAGAATAATACATCAGTGTAAGTATCTAATGTGAACTTGCAAATATAAAATAAAGACTGTACACAAGCGTATATGTTTCCTAACGGCAGTTGCACCACTTTCCATCATCATCATTCTCGGGAGAGGCACCGGAGTTCAACTCTGGAATATAGTCCGTGGGAACCGGCATTGTCACTGGGGTTCTTATGTCAGCGACGCCTTGCTCGTCGGAGTATACATGCTCATCCAACACTTGAAAATACCATGTTTCCCGCGTTTTGCGGATAAACCTCCACTTCGCGTAAGCGGGGTCATGTCTAGTCATGTCATATCTAGGATGCAGCGCAGGATCGACGAACAGTGCCTCGCGAATTAGAAACAAATTCCAGGATTGGCACACACGACATTTTTCGGATTCTATGTGCAGTCGTTCAAGCTGAACAGGTAAGTCTGCAGGGAAATGAGGTGCATTCATATTGGAGGTAGCGTGTTATGTAATCGCAAGCGCCACACTATAATACCTGCAGATGGCGATGCTTTCAAGGTAAGCAGCAGATGTTTGAAGGTATGGTTGAAGGTGCGTATGTTAGAAGAAACAGGGGGAAATGAATCTTCAAGGGTCGGGCAAGAGCTTTTGTACCTGGTCGTGAGTGGACCGCGGGTCGTGCAAGAGTAGTGTTCTTTTGGTCCAATCAAATTCGTATATCTCGCACATGCGGGATCACTTAGTCGCCGATTTTTTAATCAAAGACAAAAACACAACCGAGGCAGAAAACCCCATACACAGGCACATCAGCATATCGGCAAGAAACACAAGCCATTGACGAATGAACATTATACACTTCTACCACATTGTTAACATATGTTTAAGTATACTATTCTTATCGAAAAGTAGTCGAAAATCTTACCCTCGGGAGGTTGCAATCCTAAGTCTTACTCGAAATCAAAGTGGAATCAAGATAACATTCTGACTCGTAGCCGCCGTGGTTTCGTTGACGGTAACGTTACGGCTGAACCTGTCGGAACTTGAACCGAAAGGCAAGGTCGTTTCGAAACACACATCGAAAATACCCCAACGTGCATTTGTTGCCTTCCGCATTCTCGCACATATAACATTCATTGTAGTTCCTCCACAACATTCGAACAGTCATACCATGAGGAAGATAGTCAAAATTCCTCATTCTCATTCTGGGGGCAGTAGGGCATGTTGCATACATGCCAAGAACATAGGCAACAATACATTCTCGCTTGGATGGCATGGTTGGATGAGGTGGCATGTGAAGAAAGAAAAGTGCCAAGCTGAAAAGTGAGTTGTGAGGACAAGGTAGGTGCTTAAATATCTCAGTAGTGTGGCCGTCGTGATTTCAGTTGGCCAATCAAATGACCTCTTTCAGGTGGGTCGGATCGAAGGCCCGCATGTCACAAACATAGCATGTCACAACATTGGAAATGTGAAACGTCGATTACAATTTCATTCAAAATATGTTCGAATA